>JAJDFG010000349.1:52500-125000 GCA_021039105.1 Scomber colias
ACTCAGGAGAAATAATCATGTTAATTGTTGATATGGACTGATAGGAACATTTTATCTTGATAACTTTTTTGTCCATATAGATTTTGTCTTTATTTTAGTTTGTTTTTGCTTTTTGCATTTTTTGTCTTGTCTACTTTTGAGTTTTAGTATAATTGCTTTTAGTAGTTGCCTTAATCTTTGTAGCTGTTTTTAAACTGATATATTACACACCAGTCTCATGAACAAATGCACAAATCAGTTGAGGTCTTCTTTCTTTTTTCTTCTTCTTTTTTTTTGCACTATTTGACCCTCATACATTTCCAGCTGTGGTCTCAGGTTGACTCCCTGTGTGCTGCTCGGGCGCCACCTTCCTGTCATTTGCTCCTGTCTCTTTACTATCTGACTGCTCACTCTGAGTAGACTCCACATTGAGGGGCAGAGGCATCATGGAGGCCCTCCTCTTTGTTAATAAGTCCTCCCCTTCCCTTCGCCTCTGACCTGCGCAGGCATTCAGGCAGCATGCAACAAATGTTCCCATCAGATCGACCTGCAGCAGCAGCAGCAGCAGCAGCAGCAGTGCAGCGTCAGAGTGTCCCGCCGCTGGCTGGCCTGCCATCACTCTAACTCACCTTCAACCTTCAGCCTTCAGCAGCAGGACACCTGGAGGACCGCTGGAGCTGCAGCTGGACTTCTTCTTCTCTGTCTTTAAGGAGTTTTAAAACTGAGGATCATTTCTTTTAAAAGACAAACATTAAAGACGAGCTGCTGGATGTCTTTTTTTTTTGTTTCTCCAAGGTGTCATCACCTGGATTGTCCCTGAGACGTTTCTCATTTGTGGTGGAAAGTCAGACTGGAAAGTTTTTTTATTTTCTTTCTGTTACTTTATCTTTTTCCGCGTGGGCCAGACACTGGTGTGGGAAAGTAAGTTTTCCATTTAGCTCTTCTTCCTTTTCTTTGTCTCCTCTGTTTGTTTTTGGTTTGCTTTATTTCAGCTTTGCTTTGGTTTAATTAGGGTTTTGCAGTGAAACATGCTGGACTGCTTTCTGCTGCTGTCCTGTCTCATTTGCAGGATTTATGTTAATCACTTCAACAACTGCAGCTCAGAGGAAAAGTCACAGTTGGCAGGTTGTCAGCTGTGAAGTTTAGACTGATGGTGTGTTTTGATGGTGTTCTAGTAGAAACGCTATTAATGCAGTTTCACTTCAGGTTGTTGATGTGTTTTGTTTCTTTTCAGAAACTTAAATCCAAGATGTTCTGCTCCAGGAGAGTCCTGCAGCAGTGGTGCTTCGCTCTCTTCTTGCTCTGCTCTCCGGTGCCACACTACGGTCGGCCCATCGATGCCCTGAGCAACAGAATGTAAGTCTGGATTTTATTCTTTTAAGATTTTCACTTCACTCAGTAAGCTTCTGTCTTCTTCTTTCTTTCTTTACATTGACTTCCATGCGTTCCTCTGCGTGGTGGGCGAGCAGAGGCTGGAAAATGTGTTCATTTGTGAGTCTTGCTGGCAGCTGTTTAGTTAGCCCTCGCCCACCTGTGTGTTTACTTAAAGCACAAACCGTCTCCGTGTGATAAACTCCCAGCAGCTCCGTCTGAACCCCTCTGACCTCCTCACTGTCACTTTCCATCCAGGACTCAGAGAAGGGGGTTTGTCTTTATCTGACACTTTGTGGTCCTGGATGGGAGGTTTCACACTTTGTCTCGTCTCCCCGCTGGTGTCCATCCCTCTTTGCAAAGCAGGGGAATGAATAATGCTGATGTTCGGCTCGGCTGTGGACCAAACCAAACCTGCTGCTCCTGCTGAGGTGTTTTATGCCAAGCAGAATAAATGTTCTTTCAAGTTGTTAAGCCAGAATGCTAAACACACTTTGAGCTTTTTCCCTCTGGAAAGATAATATCGCTGGGACGTTTTTGGATGTAATCAGTTTTTAATGAAGCAGTGGGAAGATGCTCTGAAAGCTGGGTGGGTTTTTGGATTTCTCTAAGTAAGATTTTCTCCTCTGCACTTCTGGCCTCTCCAACTGAATTAAAGCCAGAGTCTCAGGGGAGAGAGATCACATCTGAAATGCATTTTGGTGGCAGCAGTTTGAGTTTTGAAGCCGTTTGCTGGAGGAAGAGTCGAGTCTTTAAAGTCGTTCAAACCGTGTGTCGTCCAGGTTTACGTTGACGTTAACGGGCTCCAGCAGTTTCCACACTCGGGACAAGAGACTCTTCTCTCAGTGTGTGTGGGGCCTGTTCTGCTTATGTCAGGGGAAATAGAGCTACACCCGTTGTGTGATATGCACTTAATAGGATTTCGGGACTGGGGTTAATGCCACCTGAGTGGAAAGGAAAACACAGGCGCGATGAAAAGCGTGAGGTAGAAATCACACAGACAGCGGTGGAAGCTGGTGACCTCTGACTCGCCTTCATCTGCTGCTGTGGCCTTCACTCACAAAACACTGCTGCTGTTCCCCAAAAGCAACTCATCTATTTTACTTTGAGGTATTTAGGAATAGCATTGAGTTTACATTTAGAATAGAGAAGCAGTGAAGCAGGGAGGGTAGAAAGATTAGAGAGGGAGGCTTCAACACTTTAAGACCCAGAAATCATTCCCTGCAAATAAATCTTTATTTTCTTTATTTTCCTGATAAATAAATCAGTTGTTTTGTAGTTTACAATGAAATAAACAAATCCTCCCAGTTGAGGAGCTGGAACCAGTTAAATTATTTATTATTATTATTTTACCAGCTAAATCTTTACGGGTTCATTTTCATCACTGTCGCAGGTTTAGTGTTTGAATATTAGTATCAGCTGAATTTTGACTAAATATTTTAAACCATGAGGAATATAAATGTGTGTGTTGTTTTTAAGGTTTGGTTAATTTAAATCAGCAGCTTTCTGATTAAAGAATAAGTTTACATATTTAAACTGGACTCCCAGCTCTCATCACTGTTTCTGTCCAACATTGTTTTCCTTCTTTTTTAACAATAAGATTAAAGAAAGCTTCACCTTGTTCAGCGAGACATGATCAGTAGACGAGCAGAGCTGCTGTACTTCGTATTATGAACAAATATCAAACATTAGTTGAGTTCAACGAGGCGGCGCTGGGAAACGACACACTTTCATTCCTCTCCCACAGAGAGAAACAATTAACATCAGGTAGACTGTTGGAGCGCTGCCACCTCAGGATGTATCAGGGCCATTTTCCTCCTCCTTTCCTCTCTCTGGAAGCTGTTTGATGTGAGCTTTATTAAAGGTAAAAACAGAGTCAGATCAGTTTTCAAAGACTCCCACTGTGTGTTTTTCTCTGTCGGCCTGCGATTTACAGGAAATATCTGTATGCATATAAACAAAAGCTGCTCTCAGGGGCTCCCTCTGTGTTTGGGAGGTGAGTTTTGTTCAGGATATTATTATTATTCAGCAGGAAAATACACTTTCACGTTGGGGGGGCTGAATAAGAAAGAGAGATTTAGTTTTTTTGTGTGTCTGTGTGGTTTCATCAATCACATTTTCTTCCCTTCTCAGCTTTTATTGTCCTGCTGAACAAAACCTCCTGTAAAAACTCCATAAATGATCAAAACTGTAAATCATTTCTGTGAAGTTCTGTCGAGCTCCACGCCTCTGGATTAAAGCGGCCCCTCCGGAGGGAGAGGGAGGGCATCATCATGGGAAACTGTGATCTGTAATCAGCTGCCGGTATCTCCAATTGAAGCCTGAGTGTTTGTGTGCTCAGACACCTGAAGTGTTTGGCCGGCGTTGGTGCTCCGTGGTTCCCAGGCTTCGAGCCGTGCCCTCTGCCTCTCTGTTTTTCTAAGAGTTAAGACTCTGAGTAACGCGACACCGCGGCAAAGCAAAGCCCCAATCCTTCTGCAGCTCCGACTGTATCTGGAAAGATAACAGGTCGGCCGCTGCCTCGTCCCATCTGGTCAGAATCAGAGCAGATGTAGCTCCTGCTCTTCTGTTGAGTCATCTCTTCTTCCTCTTCTTCTCTCAGGCCTCAAAACTTTGTTGAAGTCCAGTTGTGTAGGTAAATTACAGGTTACTGCATGCTATCCTGTTTGTTTCTTAGCTGCAAGGTTACATCATCAGAAGTAAAACTGCAGCTTACTTCAGTGATGTTTGGTGTAAAGCTCAGTCCTGGCTCATGTTAGCTGGTGTTTATGATGTCGGTTGCACCATAAACAAGCTGATGAATAAACACAACATCTGAACAACAGAACAAACTGAACTGAGGTTTGTTATTTTGCAGATGGCACCACCATGTGGCTGAATGAGATCGCTCACATTTTACTTATTAAAGTAGTATCAGCAGTATTGAGTCACATCTCCAACTGTATAGAGGTTTCATTCTATTCACAGTGTTTTGTCTGGTCTTCTGGTTTGCCAGAGTGCTATGTTGTAGGGCTCCATAGCTCAGAGGTTAGAGCACTGGTCTTGTAAACCAGGGGTCGCGAGTTCAATTCTCGCTGGGGCCTGAAGGAGTTTTTAATACAAGTACACATTTAATCAAATATTAACTCTGTAAATACACATGCAAAACTACTCTGTGTTTCATGTGTTGGTTTCACTACAACAACATCTTAAAGTAGTTAGTTGTTGAACAGTTCATGTGTGGGCCTCAGAGGAAATGGAGCCTTCGTATGTTGGTGCTGATAGCGCCATCATGTGGCCATTCATCACTATGACTATCCGTTACAGATGTGGTTTATTAGTTATTTGTATTAGCTAAGCTAGCTGATGAAGTGTTGTAGGTGTGATGTATGTGTACAGGGCTCCATAGCTCAGGGGTTAGAGCACTGGTCTTGTAAACCAGGGGTCGCGAGTTCAATTCTCGCTGGGGCCTGAAGAAACTTTATGAAAATTTCCCAAATGTTCTACATTGTTTGAGGTTTGTACAACTTCAGTGTCACAGTAAAGTTAATGGCCTGCAGCTGGAGTTGAATCAACAGTTACTGAACAGGAGCTTCTTCTTGTACGGGGTTGACTGTGATCTTTTCTAAGGCCTGCAAAAACCCATCTAGAGAGTTTCCCTTCTTTCTTGATTGTTTACCAAACTGGTGGGTGTGGTCTGAATATGAAGTGTTGTACGTGTGATGGGATGTATATACAGGGCTCCATAGCTCAGGGGTTAGAGCACTGGTCTTGTAAACCAGGGGTCGCGAGTTCAATTCTCGCTGGGGCCTTCCTACATTTAGAACAAATTGTGTGCATACTAATATTAAAATAAATAAATTTAGATAATCCTTGCAAACATTAACTCCTAATCATAGCAGAAATCATCCTGGTAGCTCCTCACCTGGCAGGATTTCAGATGTTCTCTGGATCATTTTGGATGCAAATTAAAATCAAAACATTATTTAAAGAATAACAGATTTGCTGTGGTGAAAATCCTCTCTGAATGCTCCGTTGTCAGTTTCATATATTTGAAATTCAGAAATCACAGCAACATTATGTCCCAAATCTTTTGGTTTTTTGTCTTTTGGACCACAAGTAACTGGCTTGTAGCGTTTGTGGTACCAGTTTTTCATCTGTCCGGTCCAACTGCCATGAATCTGTCAGTTAACATTCATATTAATGAAAAGTAAAGGGCCAAAGGTTTTGCCTCAATCATATTAATGAGCAATCAAAAGGAAAACTGGCATTTGTCAACTCACTGGACCTCCTCTGGCAGGGCGGAGATCTGTGTATCAGTTTTAACAACCCTGGAAACAAATTCAGTTACTGCAGTTCCATGAATCATGTCATTTCACTGCATGGATGCAACTGGGAATTACTGGAGAATATTATCCAAAGTTGTTCAACTTATTTAGCTGAGGGGTAAAGAAAGGTTGAGGGAAGCAGAGAAATGTAGAAGAAGTGAAAAAACATTGCTGTTTGCTGCTCGGCAGCCGTGTGTTTGAGCTCATTCTTTTGTCTATGCTGCTCTCTGTTGGTAGAACAAGTGAACTACAGCTTATTTACAGGGACTCACATTTACCTCAAAAGTTTATTTAATGTGAAATAAATATTTTCTTCCTTTCCTCATCTTACTTTCTTCTATTTTTAAACTGATATGACAGCATAAAAAATAAATGTTTCATCTTTTTTCATCCAGCTCAGATACTCAACTGCATTTAGTAATACAGTATAATACTAGTATTTATTTTATTTGACCTAAATTAACACATGAATCCATGACTTTTAGTTGTAAATTATATAGTGTGATGTAAAGTTGAAGGGATGCATTTAAAAAAATTAAGCACAGTATTTTTACACACTTTTATTTAATAAAAATGTACTTCTTGCAATTATTATATATTTAGTTTTAAAAAATAAATATATAATGTTATAAATGTAATAAAGATTATTGAATTACATACATGTTTTTAAAAAAGGACAGGGTAAACATGATTGTGTTTATTGTTGACTTTTTATCTGAAAAGCTGTAAAACTTTGAGTGAAATTAATTAACAAATATTAATATATTCATGTGATTATGTTGATTTTCATATTTGTTGTTTGTTCTCCTACAGAAAGCGCTCTGTGACTCATGCTCAGCTGATGCACGATAAAGGCCGGACGCTGCAGGATTTTAAGCGTCGCATGTGGCTGCAGGAGCTTTTGGACGAAGTCCACACGGCAGAGATCCGTGAACTCCCCGTCCGGACTGTCGCCGGAGGGGGAAGCAGCAGCGGCGCTGGCGTCGGGCTGCCGGGCGCCGGCCTGGGAATCAACCTGAGCACCACCGGCAGCACCCTGCACTCCAAACCTCCCGGAGGAACCAAAAACCTCCCCATCAGCTTCCGGCTGGAGGAGGAGGAGGGCACCAACCTGCCGCAGGAGACCAACAAGTCCCAGACGTACAAAGACGGCGTTCTCAAGGCACCCGGCAAGAAGAAGAAGAAAGGAAGGTCTGGGAAAAGGAGGGAAGGAGAGAAGAGGAAGAGACGAGCGCGCTCGTTGGGCTGGAGGCTGGAAGAAGAGCCTGGGAGCGGACTCCACCTGGAGTGGAGATCTCTGCTTGGCCTGCGGAGGGCGCTGCTTTAAAACGCTGTCAGTCTCTGACAAAGGTGAGTCCACAGGTCACACAGAAACATTACTGTGAACTTACTCGTTACATCTCTTCTTTAAGAGGTCAAACTGACACAAAACAACTCAGAGATGCTTTACTGTAGAATGAGTAAAAAGAGGAAGAGACCTAAAGAAACCGAATCATGTAAAACTGAAGAACTTTGATGCTCCGCAGCTTTGAGTTGATCCTCAGTTCTTTAAATCAGTGCTTAAAGAGAACAGCTGAACAGTTTACAAAGGTTTAATTGTTACTTCACTTTTACAAAGCAAACTAGCTAATTAAATCTAAGTGAAGTTAGTTATCCACCTTTGAGAAGCTGACTGAGATTTTTTGTCATTTTTGCTTAAAAAAGGATCTAAAGTGATTATTTGATGCTGAAAACATTTGCCAATTAATATTTTCATCAACTAACCCACGTTTCCCTGTTTGTGTTTGTCTTTCAGAAACCTATGGACAGTTCGAGTGGACTCCTAAATATTCATGTTACAGTCTTCTGTAATTGTGATTGTTTGGAAAGAAATTGGAAAATATTTATTGTCTGTAAATATTCTAAATATAGCAGAATAGATAGCAGAATATGATAAAAAAAAAACTTATTTGATGCTCTGTGAGGCAACAGATTTTAATCTTTGTGAATCCTTGCTTTTTTTCTTTTTTTATTCCAGTTATGTCCATTTTTTGCGGTAATTTATTTTGTCTGAATGGTGTATTTATTTTGTAAATGTATCGAGGTGCTGCTGACCTTCTATATTTTTGTACCATAATGCACTTTAGATATATAAATATAAATATATATACCATTAATTTTGTTCATTGACTTGTTTTTGTGGTGGATTGAAATGAAGAAAAAAAAAAAACAACGGTCGTCATTCTGTGTTATTTGTCAGTTTGATTCTTGACCTTTTCGCTCTGTTCAGCCGTCCAGTTTTTTGTTTCTTTGCTGCTGTCGTTTTTCGGATGTCTTCCTGATTGAAGCTGTTTGTTTGACAATGCCTCACCTCGTGTTCGACCCTACCTGCTGCCTTCACTGTCTCTGTTTCCTACACGGCCCGCTCTGCTTCTCAATGCCAAAGTTCATATCTGTACATAAACCAAACACGTTAACAGCTCGATATTGTTGTTTTTGGCACTTGCACTGAGATAAACACCCTGTACTGAATGGATTAAACATTTGACAGTATCCTCCTCTCAGTCTCTGTGTCTCTGATTTCATTTGCCCTCGTTACTGTTGGTAGGAATTGAGTAAATTCATAGTTGTGTTCATTTTACACTAGAAATATCATGTTAACCTTCTTGTCGTCCTCCCGGGTCAAACCATCTGTCCTTCTTCTCTCCTTCTCTCTTTCTTTCCTTCTTCTCTCTTTCCTCCCTTCCTTCTTTCCTTCCTCCATCCCCCTTTCTTCTTTCCTACCTTCCTTCCTTACTTACTTCTTTCCTCCGTCCTTCCTTCCTCCCTTCCTTATTTCCTTTCCTACCTTCCTTCCTTCCTTCCTTCCTCCATCCCCCTTTCTTCCTTCTGTCGGATCCTTCCTTCCTTCCTTCTTTCCTTTACTCCCTTGCTTCCCTCCTTCCTCCCTCCCTTCCTTCCTCCCTGCCTTCTTTCCTTTACTTCCTTCCTTCCCTCCTTCCTCCCTCCCTCCCTCCCTCCTTTCCTCCCTTCCTTCCTTGACTTGAACACAACAGGAGGGTTAAGTGGTGAAAAAAATGAATCACTATATATGTACCTAAAGCTGCATGTCTTATTTTAGGCCACCAGGGGGCAGACAAATATCAAACATACTGTGTTTTGTTTTTTTGTGCATTTAAACAAAACTTTAACAAGACTTTAGAAGACACATCTTAAATTCTGAGTAACTAATAAACATATTTACTATTTTCTGATATTATATTGACTAATCAATTAGGGGAAGAAAGGAATATCAAGAAAATAATGAACAGATGAATCAATAATGAAAAGAAGTAGTCGCAGTGAGACTTTATTAGTTCTATCCTAAAGTTCTGTCCTCTGTGTGTGTGTGTGTATTTCCCCTTGGACAGATAATGCATTTTAAATATCAATTTATACATCAAATTTAAACTTTAAATATCTTGAAAAGTGTTAACCGATTATTGTAGTAATGAAAATATTCATTAGTCAATGCTATACTTTAACTGTAACTCAAACGTGTCTTGTTTCCTACTATTTATCTTGCTGACCTGTAGCAGCTGAATGTAATATATTTGCCCATTTTTTAATATAATAAGCCGATAACATGATAAAAGTCCATAACCAATAACGTAAGATGGCCTGCTAAAAAAAATCCCTTACAAATGTAATAACTGGAGCCAATAACATAATTATACTAATATCACTATGTCTTTCAAATATTTGCTTAAAGACCTGACCAGATACGAATATAATACACACACACACACACACACACACACACACACACACACACACACACACACACACACACATATATATATACGTATTTTGTTCAAGCTGTGAAGATAAAAAGATAATTGAATAAAGTCCAAACCATGACTCTGTGCTGTGTTTAAATGTATACAATGGGAAGTGCTTACAGTGATCCCAGTTACAGTAATCAGCTGCTTACATGGATCAAAAAGCTCCAGACAGAATCATTCTTATACAAATGCTGTTTAAATAATCTCCCCTAGTCCCCTAGCAGTCCCCTGCTGGTCTTAATAAGTATTGCATGTGTGGTAGGGAGGTGGGAGTGACAGATCCTATGAATGAAAGAGTAATTAGAGACAGGTGAGATGAACTCATGATGAGAAGGAGAGATCAGTGAAGTCTTTTCAACCCACGCGAGCTCTTTAGTTATTTTAATAAGGAGAAAGTTGAAGTTGATGTTTTGTGATACTGAACGCATTACGGAAATACATCGATGTGATGCAACGTAACAGAGATGTCCGTGATTGGTGGAAACAAGGAGTGGTGAGTCAGAAACCAGTGACAGAGGAAAGTGTCTTTATGTCTTCATAATACGCTGAGAAGACTCTACAGTTAGCTTTGATTAGAAACCACTCCATCATGTTAGTGGAACACTTTGAAGTTGACGTTAAACCAATCAATATTAAAACATGCAACAGCTCAAAACAGTACAAAGCAAAAAAACACAGGACATATAAAAATACAAAGATACACACATTATCACATCACATACTTTTTAATTTGGGTTTAAGCTCCTCGTGTCATCAGGTAGGTCAGGTGAGATGAAATGGTTTGGTCCAATCTGTTATAGAGGATATTCTGGAGGATGTGATAGAACGTACTGAGTGAGTATTCACACAGTCACACAGTGGAGGAGCCAAACTATTTAAAATGTTATAAACTAGACACACATTTAAAAATAATACAAAAGTTTTAAAAGTCAGTAAATTGTATTTCTCCAGTAACAGTGATGGAAATTCACTGGCTAAATAAAAATATCTGCATAATTTACAGGTTTGTACCAAATACCTTAATAACCATCTCTAAATGTAAATCTTTAACTGAAAGACAGAAAATCATTGAGGCAGTGGTTTCCAACCTTGGGCTCTGAGTTCACAGAGTTCATGCTTTAATTGTGCTGATAATGGTTTATGGTTATGTTAATGATTCACTTCATGCTTCATTAAAGTTCTCTGGAACTGCCATCAGATCAGTGTGACTGTACTTTGATAGGAGGAATCATTCATCATCATCTTTTATCAGTTATGAGCAAACAGCAGCTGTGGAACTTCACGAAGATCATAAATGACACACGTGACTTGTGAGGGAGGAGCAGACAGGTAAAGTTAAAAGTATTCAGACTGACTCTATTTTACAGTCATCAGAGCAGAAGGAGGAAAACAGTGTGAGGCAGGTGAGTGTTAATATCAGGACTGTAGATAATGATTACTGTCATTATTGATCAATCTGATGATTATTTTAAACATGAAGAATGAATCGATTCAATGCTTCATGTTTGAGTGTAGAAAGCTGATCTGTGTGAAGGTGGCAGAGTTTAAAAGATATTGTAGGAGCCATTTTTATGTGAATGCGTGTAAGGTACCAAATTGGGCCAGTAGGTGTCCTCATGGTGTTCGGTGTACATTTCTGTATAGGTGGGGTCAGAGGTCAGGTGTTGCTAGACGGGAGGAGCACACAGTCTTTTCAACCGCTCCGGGCTCCGCCACGTTTGTTTGTTGTATGTGACACAGCTGAATGGACTTTATATGCACTGGATACTTGCATGTTATTGAAGATCATTGAAACGGTGAGAAATAAAGAACGCATCAAATGAAGAAGCAAATCCGGAAGCAGTTTGTTTCACTAGACACAAGTTATAGTCGTGCAGTAGCCAGCGCATTGACTAGTTTTAGCCTGTCTATGCAGCCCCTTAGTGGCTTTAAGTTTTAGGCTTAGCCGCTACATTCAAGTCGAAAAACTGTGTGTGGCTCCTCCGTCTAGCAACACCTGACACCTGACAGAAAGTTCCCACCTATACAGAAATGTACACCCAACACCATGAGGACACCTACTGGCTCAATTTGGTACCTTACACACATTCACATAGAAATGGCTCCTACAAGATGTTTAAAGCCAAAGAGAACTTCCTGTTCTCTCATTACTGAATGTGACACTTGTACAGACTGTTTGTCTTTAATCTTTTGCTCTGAGTTCACAGAGTTCATGTTTAATTGAGCTGATAATGGTTTATGGTTATGTTAATGATTCACTTCATTTTTATAAGCTGTTACACACAACTGTGCACGTACACAGGGCTGATTATCAGAGTTGATCCTCGGAGCGTCCTACTGTAACAGGGACTGATGACGTAGAAGAATCAGAGCTGAATAATGATGGTGGAGTTCTAACTGAAGCAGGTCGTCACACTGACTGAATAATAACTTCTTTTTTAGACATGATCACAACATGAGAGAGCTGCTGCACTGACAGACGTAAGATGAGACAGGAAGACGTAGAGGAAGCTCAGCTCTGTGTTTGAACATGTTCACATCTGACATGATCCTTTATTTAATGTGTGAGAAACTATTTTCAAAATGTTTGCAGATATTTCTTTTAATCTTCATTACAGACAGGAAGTTCAACTGTCTGTGTGAGCAGGTGAAGAACCTTTATCTACCAAGCAGACATAAACTTTATTGTAGTTTGGATTGTTTCTTTTCTTTTCCTTTTCTTCTAAAGTTGGTTCATTTTGGGAATCCGTTTATCTGGTCCTAATATAATTATCGGAGTGGATTTGATTACTTTAGTGTGTTTTTGTAGGATTAATTTTGCTGTTCAGTATTTTTGTTTTGCATTAATAACAATAATTTGTGTTTGTGTATTTAGGTATTTTTTTTGTTTAAACTGTGGGACAACTTTGTGTTTGTACCAGTGATTGTTACTGGTGTCCCACACATATTCTGTTTTCATGAATCATTTCCTTTCTTGCTGCTGATCAGGTTCTGTGTGTCTCAGTGAGCAGCAGTCCACTCCCCTGCTGGTTCGGTCCTTGCACAGTCCTCTTCTTCGTTGGTGTTCTGGGTGGTGTTCAGTTTTTGGATCCTCCTCCTTTTGGTTCCCTGCTGCTGTGGTAAGCCCCTCCCTGTCCTTCACTTCTGCTGCCTTATTGGCTGTTTTATTGGGCCCCTGTATCACTGTGTAATGGTTGATACCCTCAACATATATGAGTGACTGCTCTTCACTGTTTAGCTTGTGTCTGCTATATAATGAGTATTTAATAAATGTATTGTGGTCAAGCCATTGATGAAAGTTATATTTGATCATGGAACACATTCAGTGTGTTTTGGACCTTCCTGACTGGTTCAACTCTCCTTTATCATTTCCTGGAGGTGAAATTCTCCTGGGTGGTGTTGTTGACCGTTCTCCTTTGTTTCCTGCTCCGTCACACCGGCAGAGGATCATTGGTGACCCAGTCTGAGTGTTACAGTATTGTGATCATCACTGTCAGAGGGTTTAGTTTAGTCTCTCTGTGGACTAGCTGCACATTTATCTGTTTGACTTCATCTGTTAACACAGAACACACCTTTACTGGAAAATAAGTGTTTTTAATGAGGAAGACTTTGTGTCTGCAGACCGATAGTCATAAAACTTCACAAAGCTCTCAAATGACAGTCACGTGACTTCCAGTAAAGCAGAATGAGGAACTAACAAACAGGAAGTAAAGCTGAAAGTTTTCCGTCAGACTTCATTTTACAGTCATCAGAGCAGAAGGAGGAAAACAGTGTGAGGCAGGTGAGTGTTAATATCAGGATTGTAGATAATGATTACTGTCATTATTGATCAATCTGATGATTATTGATCACATTCATTGTTTAGTTGATTAAATGTGAAATGACAGAGTTTGAGGTGTTAAACGTTGTTTCCTGTTGTTGTTTTCCTGGTCTGTGCGTCCTCACAGCGATGTCACGTGACTCACTGCTGAGCTCTAAATAGAGAGAAGTCACAGTTAAGAAGCACACACATGTTTATCTGAAGTCTGTTTGTTGGATTTAAACCAGAGTCAAAGTTTCTCTTTGTGATGACTAGAAAACACACACGTTGTAGTTAAAGTCATTAAAGTCATAATGAACCTGGACCCTCAGACACAAAGTAAGAGACTGTTTCTATTTAAACTGACCTGAAGATGATTCAGGTTTATTTAATAACCTACATTTAAACAGTTATTTTATAATTCTGTGTTTTATTAATTCAGTCACTGATCTTTTTATTGTTGGAGCACACCTGAATCTGTACAGTGCAGGGAATCAAGTAGCATTGCATTGTGGGTAATGTAGGCAGCAGGTGGTTTTGGCAGGAAATAAGAACATGTGGAATAAAATAATATCTGTGGTTCTGCTGCACTGATTTTGATCCTGTTGTTTTAAATGATCCATCATGTTGAGTTGTGAAAACTCTTCATACAATCATCAGAGTGTGAACCTGCTGAGTTTATTGATCCTACCTAGAAAAGTGTGGCTGGGTTTAAATACTTGTATCTGATAGAATAATGAGTAGACAGGAGCAGCGATAGACTCACCTTGCTGGAGGACCTGAGGACCAATCAGCAGGCTGAACACTGATGATGTGCAGGTGGAGGCAGATTGACACTTCAATCAAATCATGTAGTTAAACCTAAAATACTCCCAAATAGAGTCAGAAGCATTTCTCTGTTGTACTAGTCCTGTAATGTTAACCCCTGCACTCTGAGCTGCCTGTTCTACCAGAGCTGTTAATAGAGAGAGTTCAGACAACTCTCTTTCACACACCTACACACACAAAGTTCACTGACAACCTGTGTGTGCACGTGCATGTGTGTGAGAGTGGATGAATGAGTGAAAGTGGTTGTGTGAGAGAAGGAGGTTAAGACATAATGCTATAAATGCAGACCTGTAAGACCATATAAATTCTCCACATGTATCTGCACATACACACCAACACATCCAGGTCATTTTTACTGGTGTGCTTCATAAAGGATGAGTAGGACTGGACTGCATTGTATTCTCCCACAGAGCTAAATACAGCTAAATGACGTCATCTGATGAAAAATACAACAATTTAGCTGCAGCCATAAACTGAACAGCACAGCATTTAAAAAAAAAATGTATCTTATTAACTTATTAGTGCCACGGGGTCTAGCTCCGAGGCAACTATTAATCTTCTCCATACTTATTATTATTCTTCCGCCGTTTTTCGGCGCGTAACTCCTCCCGCAGCTTTTGAGAAAACCACAACAATATATACATCAAAACGTGCGGCTCGATCGGGGGAGGGGTGCTATGACTTTTGGTGTTGAAATTCCAATTTTTCCCAAAGTTATTCCCAAAAAACCAGGAGATTTCTCCATTGAAAATGAATGGGAATTTTTTTTTAAAACCACAAGAGTCGCCTAGCTCCCTCATACCTGCACGTAGAAACGTGATTCAAACTTTAAAACAGAGGAAAACTTGACTTGTGCTCTCTGGAAAATACCAAACTGTTTTTCCATAAAATGTAAACTTTTCAAACTATGAGCAGTCAAACGAGGAGTGGAAATCACTTTTTCGTCAAAGTTAGAGTGGAAGCAGCAGTTAGCTAGAGTGTGAGAACCAGTAAAAAATAAACGTAATTTTTATGTTTAACTCGAGCTCACGGCCAAACCGTAAAAAGGAGACAAATGTTTTTTGGTCAAAATGTAGACATGGGCGTTGGGATTCATAAAATGTGACTTTGACAGGCGGGGTCTGCACAAAATTTAAATGGGGGGACCGAGACCGGAAGCAATACCTGTCTCGCTCCCCATTGACCCTAATGTAATCGTCTTCTTTTTTCAAAAGAATCTCACTCTGTGTTCACACTGAGCTTACTCGCTCATTTTAAGGAATATCTGAATAAAATAAACACTGTCAGAATCTGCCGGCTTCTGTGTCTCTCACGGTGTTTTCAGTTTTTGGACAGGAGTTACTGTTTTCTCACAGTTTGCAATTGTTCGGGACCTTGTCAGAATTTTGAGAAATTTTTCGAAGTACATTCTCAGATCGCCGCAGCAACCGCAGGGCCTTAGCTGCCCTTAGCAACCGCAGGGCCTTAGCTGCCCTTAGCAACCGTAGGGCCTTAGCAACCTGTGGCTGGGCAGAAACTGACCTACCTTTTTGTGATTGGTTAATTCTACCTGTCTGGCTGTTTTACCAGTTAACTGAGCTAATTCATTTGAATGGATTACTTCATGTTTACTGTGGACACAATAAATAGTTTTATTGTTTTGTATTGTAGTTTTATGATTTGTGGTATATACAAAGATTCAACATTTATCAATAGAAGATGAACAAAATGTACATAATATAATTTCATACAACCAAGTAATTTAAAATTAAAAAAGTATAATAAAATCTACTCTCTTAATGATAAGATTTGCTTAATAATTTCATAACAGTGATGTTCCTGTCTGTGGAAAAATGAAATAGACTTTACTTTATTAGTTTAAATAAATATTAATTATGCTTAAATGTGATAATAACATTAACTTAATGTTTTCAGGGATGTTAAGTTGAGATTACATACATAGGGATACGGGATACATTCATAAGGAAAAAATAAATCGTGTACTCGTCCCGGCAGTAGCCCTGTGGCACTCAAAATTTCCCTGGAATTTTCTAGTTACACTTGATCTTCACATGTCATCTTCAATGAACGTCAATGAGAACTGGGATGTAGCTATGGCGACAACATGACGCCTCTGAATCAAGTGACAGCCCCTGTACCAATCATAGCACAAAATGGTTGAAACCAGTTGTCTGAACTCTCTCTATCAACAGCTCTGTGTTCCACCAGTACACACTGACCTCTGGTGGCTATGCTGAGTACTACAACACATCACATCAGTACAGCTTCTCTGTGTCAGTCAGTAACAGGAAGAGGAGCCTCTGTGGTTTTTATGGTATTAACAATCATATTTACTTTGATAGCAGCCAAACCTGATCTGCTGTCACAAAGAACTCAAAGTTAAATCATTTTATATCATCAGTCAGGAATGTTTAGTTTGAGTGTAAATGATAGAAAGTGGAAAAAGTATGAAACACCAAAACATTTGAGATTTTTTGTCTTGTAGAAATGTTGTTAGAGGATTGGATCATACTGAGGGACTCTGCAGTATTTAGTCCTTCTTCTAGGAGAACCAGTAAACATACTGTAGTACTAGTACTGTAGTAGAAACTTCATTTAATTACTGATATATGATCTGGTTACAATAAGACAGTTATATATATTATTACTGATAGAGAATAAAATAATGATGTCTGAGTGTTACAGTATAATGATCATCACTGTCAGAGGGTTGAGTTTAGTCTCTCTGTGGACTGTAGCTGCACATTTATCTGTTAACACAGAACACACCTTTACTGGAAGATAAGTGGTTTTACTACAGTGATACCAAAACAGCAGACATGAAAACACACACATAAACACACATACGTAGTAAGGTTGAAAAGTAGAGGTTGGTTGATTGATTGATTGAGGCCCATTAAATAAGTTTAATTTTACTTTTTCTTTCTCTCTTCTGTCGCTGCAGATGGAAAGTCAGCCTGTCTCATTAAGTGATAATAAAGGTAATTAAATAGCAGAGATACTGTATTTTCCTGCCTTTTAAAAGTATTGTAAAAAATACTGTGTTTAAATGTATAGGGAGTATGTATGATCGAGTATGTATGATCGAGCCGCACTATGTATAGGGAGGCTGTATATATATATACAGCCTCCCTGAGCTCGATACAAACACTTCCTACTTTAAGTCTCCACCCATACCAACCGTCAGCAGTCACACTTCTCTGTTCTCAGACCTGTTTCCTGTAAGACAAAAACAACTCCATATTAGACTGATGTTATTTGAGGTTTTGTTTGTTTTAACTCTTCGCTCTCCTCTCGTCTCTATGAGCCTTTTTTCTGCCTCTTTCCTGCCTGATGATCATAGAGGCCGCAGTGGAAACTAGAAATTAACCTTGACTGAATTTTGGGTGCAAATTCAGGAGGCTTATCTCCACCTGGTTACTGCAGTTAGAGTTAAATCATGTAGTATGCAGTATTACAGTAAAAGTACTGCAGTATTATAGTGATGTAGTATGTAGTATTACAGTAAAAGTACTGCAGTATTATAGTGATGTAGTATGCAGTATTACAGTAAAAGTACTGCAGTATTATAGTGATGTAGTATGCAGTATTACAGTAAAAGTACTGCAGTATTATAGTGATGTAGTATGCAGTATTACAGTAAAAGTACTGCAGTATTATAGTGATGTAGTATGCAGTATTACAGTAAAAGTACTGCAGTATTATAGTGATGTAGTATGCAGTATTACAGTAAAAGTACTGCAGTATTATAGTGATGTAGTATGTAGTATTACAGTAAAAGTACTGCAGTATTATAGTGATGTAGTATGCAGTATTACAGTAAAAGTACTGCAGTATTATAGTGATGTAGTATGCAGTATTACAGTAAAAGTACTGCAGTATTATAGTGATGTAGTATGCAGTATTACAGTAAAAGTACTGCAGTATTATGAGTGATGTAGTATGCAGTATTACAGTAAAAGTTCTGCAGTATTATGAGTGATGTAGTATGCAGTACTACAGTAAAAGTACTGCAGTATTATAGTGATGTAGTATGCAGTATTACAGTAAAAGTACTGCAGTATTATGAGTGATGTAGTATGCAGTATTACAGTAAAAGTACTGCAGTATTATAGTGATGTAGTATGCAGTGTTACAGTAAAAGTACTGCAGTATTATAGTGATGTAGTATGCAGTGTTACAGTAAAAGTACTGCAGTATTATAGTGATGTAGTATGCAGTGTTACAGTAAAAGTACTGCAGTATTATAGTGATGTAGTATGCAGTATTACAGTAAAAGTACTGCAGTATTATAGTGATGTAGTATGCAGTATTACAGTAAAAGTACTGCAGTATTATAGTGATGTAGTATGCAGTATTACAGTAAAAGTACTGCAGTATTATAGTGATGTAGTATGCAGTATTACAGTAAAAGTAGTGATATATTATTATATATGACATCATTAGATTATTAATACTCAATAATGAATTAATACCAGATTTGGATTCAGATCTTTCTCTGCACATTATCAGTCGTGTGGTTTTCACAGTGTGCCGTAGTTCAGCTTTTCATCAAGGATGAGATGTAGGTATAAATATGAACTCTATTTTTCTGCTTCTATAATTGTAGTACTAACTTAGTTGAAGAAAGTTTATGTTGCTAAAGCAGAAGGAAGCTTCATGCCGTGTAGAAACCAGAGAGAGGGAGGGGTGTGTCTGTACAAAACTGACAGAGGACAAGAAGTGGTTTCAACAGGAAGAAGGAGAGAGATCTCAAAGGAAACGTTTAGTTAAAGAAATTTGTTACAGTTATTTCTGGTTGGGGTTAGGGTTAGGAAACTATGGTGAAAAGTATGAAAAGAAGAGAAAATACTGGAGTTTTTGTCGTCAACATGTCTGTCTAGTGCATTACTGTAAATAAATCAAACACTACATGATGTCATCATGATGTTGATCACAATTAAACACAATCTGACACACACATCATCTTGGTAGCATTATGTAGGAGCAGATATAAATCAAAATGGTCTTTAATGAAAAGTTTTCTACCTGTTGGTCTTTTTAGAGGTTTGATGCTTCGTGTCTGATCACGTAGACTGTAAGTGAATATGGAAACTAAGCAGACTGAGCTGTACATAACTAAAAAAGATGACCAGTGGTGGTTATAGTATTGTAAGGTTATATTGGGTTCTGTGTTAAAACAGGATGGTTTGTGTAAAGTGTTTTTGGGTGAGGCTCTGGTGAAACAGTAAACTGAAGCCAGCTTCTGTGGAAGTGATAATGAAATGGTGTGTAAAAGTGTAGTCGTGTAATAAAAACAGGATGCACCTGTGTTCTGTGTGAAAGGTGTACATTAGCTCTAGACAAGTTAGACAAACTAGACAAGATTACATTTACATTTTGTAAAAAGTGTAACCTGCAATATGCTCTTTAAGGGTGGACAGGAAATCCAACAGGAAGAAGAGCAAGTTGAGGTCAAACAGCATCTATCTCTATGTGACTAAAGAGCAGAAACTCAAGTTTGGAAACTCAAAGGAAACTTTCAGTTGATGTGTCGGATGGAGGATTTAACTGTGTCTATCTTTCTACATTTGAAAAACTCTGAAACCTCATTGGTGAGTTAGGGTTAGAGTTAGGGTCAGGGGTTGGGGTCAGTATGCTCAAGTATGAAATCCTTTGATACTGCTGGTCTGTAAATTGTAAATGTAATTCTCTTTGTCTTCATTTATCTTGAATTTGAGAAGGTTGCTTGACCAAAGACACCACTCCAAACTGAAGCTAATGTTGATCAGTGGCTGCTGTGTAAAACTAGACCAGGTCTAAACCTCGTATATGTGTGGTCAGTGTGTTACAGGAATATTAAATGATCACCTGCAGTTTTCTGTAGTGGTCTCTGTAATATTTGTTTGTACTGAGCGTCACATGACCTGGTTCTTTTTTCTGCCTCTTTCCTGCTTGATGATCATAGAGGCCGCAGTGGAAACTAGAAATTAACATTTTGACTGAATTTTGGGTGCAAATTCAGGAGGCTTATCTCCACCCGTTTCCCGGGGTTACAGTTAAATCCCTGCAGAGCAACACACACACTAACCTGATATAACAGCTTGAAAAATATCACCAATATGGTAGCTGTTACAGTGAATTTTAAAACTGGAATTAAAGTAGATCTTTTCTATGTGGATTGTTCACTGATTTTGCACTGACATGAGTACAGAAAGGTACTCCGAGGAATGCTTTATTAAACAAGTAACTTTCTTTTTTATTGTTTTAACAATTTAACAAAAAAACAACAACAAAGAAATACAATTACATGTCTTGAACAAACACGTCAACCCCCCACCCCCGGCCCTTACAAGATTTCAAATTCTTGGTTGGGAATCAGGTTAGTGAGTTCATTATATATAAGAAAAGATAAACAATATTAAAACAAACATATTTCTGTAATATTAAGAACTGCAAAGTGCTACTGTTCACATGTACCCAGGCTCTTCCATCACATGAGACAAGTCAATACAAAGCAAATAAAGGGATCCCACATCTGGTGGAAATGATGTTGTTGGTGTTTTATTGTATATGTAATTTTGTCTAAAGGGATAGTTGAAGACAGTTCAGACAACCACGTCTTTACACTTGGGCTACTGGTATTTGTCCATGAGAAGGTTTTACTCTCTTTGCCATTAGCACACATAAGTCTACAAATATCCGTTGATGTTTTTTAAACTTCAAATTATCTGGATATAGACCAAGTATAAACAAATGTGGGATTAAGGGTATTTGAATCTGTAAAATATTTTGAATACATTGTTTTATTTCTTGCCAGAATTTTTGTGTTTTTGTACACTGCCAGATGCAATGGAAAAATGTACTTTATTCCTTCTCACATTTAACACGAATATCAAGTATAGCGCTGTTATATTTGTGAAGTTTTTCTGGAGTGATATATGTTCGCAGTTGTATTGTAGTCATTTCAGGCGAGTGTTCGTAGTTCTTGATTGTGCTTGAGAGCATGCTTCCCCCCACTTTTCTATTGGGACGTCCTCCTGTAGGTCTTCTCTCCATGCCCCAAGTCGTCCTGCTGATGTTTCTATACTTCCATCTACTAGGCATTTATACATTTTGGATATTAAACCCCTTCCTGAGCAATTCATATTCATTCATTTTTCTACAGTAGGCCTTTCAGGGATACATAATGTTTGGTTTTGGTGTGTTCTAATGAAATTTCTCAACTGCAGGTATTTTAAAAAATGCTTACGGGGTATATTAAATTTATCCACTATTTCTCCTTGTGAGTTGTAAAGGTCTCCTGTTTTTCCCAGTCCTTTAGTAGCCCAAGATTTAAACCCCCCATCTGCTTTACCTGGAGGGAAAGAGTAATTACCCCATATTGAGCTGAAGATAGAGAGGGGGGGTGTTTCTCTCAGATATTTTTTAATTTGATGCCACACTACAATCATATTTTTCACAATAGGGATTTTTGTGTTCTTTTTGAGGATTTTAGTGCTTGCTGAGTACAGGTATACTGGGAGGGTTAGGGTTAGCTGTAGTTCTTCCATTCCCTTCCACAGAGGAACATCTCTTTCTGTGAAGTAAAACAACATTGTTCTTAATTGAGCCGCCCAATAGTACCAGAGAGGGCAGGGACATTTAAGTCCCCCTCTGTCATAAGGTAAGTACAGTAGTGATAGTCGTGTCCGGGGACGTCTATTATTCCACAAGAATCTAACGAACAGTCTTTTAAGCTGAGTGAACAGGTTACTTCGAGATATCCTGAGATCATTCCAAATACATTAAGGAGTCCTAATAATTGAGGAATGGATTTTTCCATCTTTTTAAGGAATATGATTACGTCATCTGCAAATAGAGCTAGATGGTGTTCCTGTTGTCCAACTGATATTCCTGTTATATTTTGGTGTGTTCTTATTGCTATTGCCAGTGGTTCTATAGCCATAATGAAAAGGAGAGGGGATAGGGGATCTCCTTGTCTACATCCCCTTTGTATCTTAATGGTTTTGGATATATTACGGCTAGTCATGATTTCAGCATATGGTCCTGTATATAGTAGTTTTATCCATTTATTAACATTTTCTCCAAAGCCAAAACGTCTAAGGATTTCAAATAAGTAAAGCCATTCTACTCTGTCAAAAGCTTTTTCAGCATCCAATCACAGTAATGCTGTATCTGCTGTTCCTTTCTCCTCAAATAATATATTTAGAATTCTCCTAACATTATGGAAGCCTTGCCTACCTTGTACAAAGCCATTTTGATCTTTGTCAATAATATTCGGAATTATTTTCTCCAGTCTCCTAGCTATTATTTTACTCAAAATTTTTAAATCTACATTTAAAAGACTGATTGGCCTAAAGTTTTTACATTTGTTATTCGGTTTGCCTGGTTTTGGCAACAAAGTGATTAGTGCTCCCCTTAATGATGTTGGAAGGATTCCTTAAGCATTTCTAGTAATGCGGGCTTCAGTCTATGCTTGAACATTTTATAAACCTCAGTGGGTATTCCATCTGGCCCAGGGGTCTTCCCTCCTGTGATACTGTCAATGACCATAGATAGTTCCATTAATGTTATATCTTTCTCTAGTTCTCCCTTAATTACTTCTGATATCTTGGGAATTTGGGTTTTGTCCAGGAAATTATTAATTTCAGATGTATTTGGACCTATTTCCGAGCTATAAAGCTTTTCATAACATTTTTGGAAATTTTCATTTATTTCAATTGGGTCGACAATATTTTCATTATTATCGTTTTGTAGTGAGGTTATAAGTCTTTCATTCTGAAGTTGTTTGCCAGGCTTTTCCCCTTGATCAGTTCCCCTTGATGAGTAAACTTGATAAATCTCTTGTTGTAGATATTTTGTTGTATTGTGTTCTTAACAAAAGTAATCTTTGTTGGGCATCTTGAGAACCTGACCGGTAGTATTCTTCTTATAATTTCTTGATTTTTGTTTCTAATGATTTTGTTTTATTGTAGGTTTCTTTAGCTTTAAAGCTTGTAATGTTAATTATTTGTCCTCTGATAAAGCCCTTAAATGCTTCTCATCTGGTACTTCGTGAGCTTTCTATTGTATTTGTTTCAAAATAATATTTAATTTGTTCATCTAGTAGTAAGTAAGTAATAGTAGTAGTAAGTAATAAAGTCAGTATCAGCCAGCCATTTTGTTTTAAATCTCCATTTGGGAATGTCACTAGCCAGTTTAGGGTCATGATAGATTAAAGAATTTGGAGCGTGATCTGACAGGAGTATGGCGTCATAGGACACCTCCTTTATTTTATATTTTAGTTGTGCTGAAAACAAAAAGAAATCTATGCGGGAATATGACTGGTGAGTACCAGAGAAACAAGAATATTTTTTCCCATTGGGATTATCTTCCCTCCAGACATCAATTAGACTAATATCTTTCATAATCTTCAAAATGATGAATAACACCCCTGCTTCTTGAATGTGACTGGTCGATGCCTGAACTTTTGTCTTTCTGGGGATCTAAGGTACAGTTAAAATCACCTGCCATTATACAAGCACCAGGTAAAGAGGCAATAGTAAGAAATAGATTTTGGGAAAACTTGGGTTCGTCTGTATTTGGAACATAGATATTTATTTATTTATTAATTGTTCCCTAAGAATTGTCCCTTGAATAATCAAATATCGTCCTGCCTTATCTTTGATAACTTTATGAATCTATAATGGAATAGAATTGTGGATCAAGATCATGACACCCTAAGCTTGAGAGGTAAAGGGAGCTGACAGAATTTTATCCTTCCACCTCCTCCTCACTTTAAGCTCATCTTTATGTGTTCGGTGGGTTTCTTGAAGGAATACATTAAACAAGTAATTTTAATGAAGACCATTATACATTGTTAAGCAATTCTAGAAATGAACACTGAGGAAAAATAACGAATAAATAAAAAATAAAATATCTAAATAAATATCAGTACTGTGAGTCAGTCATTCTTATCAATGAATGTAATCTTTATCAATATGTCACTGTTCATGTATAACTTTAGTGGTCTTAAATAGTAACTCTGCTGAAGAAGTGAAGAGATGAAGAGCAGCAGCGGTGTAACATCGTATTCTGCATGTGGCTAACAAGTATTTATGAGTTCGTTGTCACAGGGGAAAAAAGCATTACGTCTCATCAACTCTGCTGCTCTGATGCTAACCTTTCAGTCTGTTACATAATTGACTCTATTGACAATAATATGAGCTGAAATGATGAAGGTCTTAAGGAGGGTTCAGCATCAGCAGTTAGAAACAAAAGGTCCAGTTCCAACACCTGAACTGTGTTTCTTATTTGTACAACAGAAAAAGCTCAAAATCAATCCTAAAATCACAGAGTGAAGCTGCTGAGTTTATTGATCTTCTCAAAGAGAAATAACTTATTATCAGCATCATTCAGACTAGAAGCTGGTTGATCATAAGTAGAGACAGACAGGAAGGATGAAACCATGTCCCAACCATGCACAGTCACCATGTGCAGATTGATTTAACAGTAGTTTAAATCACATATGTATCCTACTAATAAAATCCTGCTTTGTCCTTTTTGCTTCAGTTTCAGGAGCTCTCTGGTGACAGTTTTCACACCAGCGTTAACCAACCAATCATAACGTGAAGACAGCAGAGTTCACTGAACCACAACAAACAGGTGAGCTGTGAAAGCAGAACACTAACTGGACCTTGTGCTGAGATTACTCTGTTGACTTTTAACAAATACATGTCTATAACTGAGAAAGCTCCAGAACAGCTTCAGTAGATTTGCACTGAGATGTTTTTACTGAAGATCCTCTTGAGCTTCTCTGACATTTAAACGACTGCAGCCAAACTGGGCTGTTTGTCAAATGAGTCAGATCCAGTACAAACACACATAGGGCCCCATTTTAACGATCTATAGTGCATGGCGTGAAGCGCATGCCTTTGGGGTGTCCAAATCCACTTTTGCTATTTTAACGGCGGAAAAATGGTCACTGCGCCAGGCGCATGGTCTAAAAGGGATGGACTTAAGTCCCCTCATTAATCATAGGCATGTTTTGGGCGTAACACGCGGTAAACCAATCAGAGTGCTGTCTCACTTCCCCTTTAATATCAAGGATCAAGGAGCGCTGTCACTTTCAGCAGGGGCTAGCGCATTTTGTGGCAACGGCAGGTAGTCTCAGCACTTTCGGTGGCAACTCCAGCTGCCGGATGAGCTGCCGAGGCAGCTGCCAGGGCAATGTGACATGTATTTTTTTTCCTCTGGCATAGACACCTTTATTTAAAAGTAGAGAGACAGGAAAGTGAAGAGAGAGAGGGGGGTGTGATATGCAGAAAGGTCCACTAGCCAGGACTCGAACCGGGGTCCACTGCGTACATGGCTTGGGCTCTTAACCACTCGACCACCTGTGCGCCAATATGACATGTATTTTTAATATGTTGATGTACATCATAATATAAATTCACATTGTGGTCCTTTTATTAGTGATGTTTTGCATGTTTGTGTGCTGCTGCGCAAGCACAGTGTCTGCGCCTATATACCTCCCTATATATCCGCCTATATACCCGCCTATATACCCCCCATATACCCTCCATATACCCGCCTATATACCTGCCTATATACCCCCCATATACCCGCATATATACCCCCCTATATACCCGCCTATATACCCCACTATATACCCGCCTATATACCCCACTATATACCCGCCTATATACCTCCCTATATACCCTCCATATACCCGCCTATATATCCTCCATATACCCGCCTATATACCTGCCTGTATACCCCCCTATATACCCTCCTATATAACCCCCTATATACCCCCATATACCCTCCATATACCCGCCTATATACCTGCCTATATACCCTCCATATACCCCCCTATATACCCTCCATATACCCCCCTATATACCCTCCATATACCCCCCTATATACCCGCCTATATACCGCATATATACCCGCCTATATACCCCACTATATACCCGCCTATATACTCCCCTATATACCCCCCTATATACCCGCCTATATACCCCCCTATATACCCGCCTATATAACCCACTATATAACCGCATATATACCCGCCTATATACCCGCCTATATACCCGCCTATATACCCCCTTATATACCCGCATATATACCCCCCTATATACCCCCATATATACCCCCCTATATACCACCATATATACCCCCCTATATACCCCTATAAATAACCCCCTATATACCCCCCTATATACCCGGCTATATAGGAGCATATTGGACTCTTGATGATGATCCCTTTAATAACAGTAACATGCTCCAGTGACTTCAGACCTGGGTTTTTTTTTGGTGAGTAGCTCAATCGCTTTCCTCTGCCTCAAAATAGCAACGCGCCACCAATGAACCTGACCAACCTCCTTTTGAGATCAACACACCCATAGACACACAGACTGGTGCATCTGTTATTTAGACAACATGGTCGCAGGGCGAGAAAATGACAACTGCACCGGGGGAAACTAACAAAGACGCATGAGCCACGCTGCCATCCGCTGTGCGCCAACCACAAGATGGGGCCCAATGAGTTTCTATTGACAGACTGACAGAAACGCAACTGTTCTCTTATCAATGTTCACTGATTTTAACAGAGAGCCAAGATGAGGAAGAGGGACCTGCTCAACATCCTAAACGATTTAAAAGATGATGAATTTAAGGACTTCAAATGGTCCCTCGAGGATGAAAAGGTGGGCGACATCGAACCCATCAAAAAGAGCCAGCTGGAGAAGGCAGAGAGGAGAGACGTGGTGGATCTGATGGTGCAGAAATATGAACTAGCTGGAGCTGTGGAGGTGATGAAGAGCGTTTTAAAGATCAGCAGGAATGATCTGGTGGAGAAGTTATCAAACATCGGCTCAGGATCAAAAGGTCAGTCACAGGAAGGAACTCATAGCCTAAGTCTAACCCTAACCCTAACCCTCTCTTTTCTTTTTTGTCTGGCAGCTCTCCTCTTATCTTACTGCAAACGTAGTGTAAAGTAATCCACTTAAATCTCTACCACTGGCCTTTTCCTTCTTCCTTTAGCATACTCTCTCTTAGGGTGTTATTAATAATTCAAATTGTTGAAGCTCTGAGGAGTCACTCACTCTGCTGCTACACGCTGCCGCCTTTTTTTGTTTTGGTCTGACGCGTCGACGCAGCCCTAAATTAAACAATCCCCAGTAAGCCAGCAGGACAACAACCCTCTGCTGCTTTTCTGGGTCAGTTCTAACTCAGCCATATAGGTGTTGGTGTGGCCTCCAGGTCCTTCCCAGAATTTTCTCTGCTGGACGGTCCTCATTTTCCTTGTCTGCACAAAGTTGCTTTGACAGTTCAGGAATGATCATTAAGCTTTAATTTTGAGTAGATTTACATTAACACAAATATATGTTCCTGAAAAGGAACTGTTATTGGTTACTGTAATCTAGGTTGTAGATCAGAGAAACTTCACTATGAAAGTTCTGACTTAGACACACAGAGCAAAACTGTTAAAAAGTCAGGACTGATAAACATCTTCTGTTACTAATACTTATAAAATAAGAAAGACATGGTTTGAGAATAAGGTCAGTGTAGAGGAGAAATATGAACACTGATTTGTTGCTTGTACAGATTGACAATAACCAGTATTGTACATGTTAACGCATTCCCAGACCTAATGTTCAAATCTATATTTTTTTCTGCAGAAAGTGGAAACCAGAAGGGTTTAGATGATCATCAGATCATTCTGATGACGAGTTGTCAAGATGTGACTGATGGAACTGATGATTCAGGAAGTAGAGTCTTACTCAACAGATCCTACACTGAGGTCCACATCACAGAAGGAGAGAGTAAAGAAGTTAATACCCAACATGAAGTGAGGCAACTTGAAACAGCTTCCAAGAAGAAGACCCTCCATGACGCTCCAATCAAGTATCAGGACATCTTTAAACCCTTACCTGACCAACAGAAACACATCAGAGTGGTTCTAATGAACGGCGTCGCTGGCGTTGGAAAAACCTTCACAGTAAAGAAGTTCACTCTGGACTGGGCACAGCGCTCCAACAACCAAGATATCAGTCAGCTGATTCCACTTCCATTCAGAGAGCTGAACGTGATAAAAGATGAGCAGCACAGTCTGCTCACACTGATCCGTCATTTCTATCCAACATTACAGAAGCTCACAGCAGAGAAGCTCGCTGGCTGTAAAGTTCTGTTCATCTTTGACGGCCTGGATGAAAGCAGATTTTCACTGGATTTCAACAACAGTGAGGTCGTGTCTGATGTCACACAGACGTCATCAGTCAGCGTGCTGCTGACAAGCCTCATCAAGGGGAAGCTACTTCCCCGGGCTCTCATCTGGATAACTTCCCGACCTGCGGCAGCCAATCAGATCCCTCCTTCATGTGTTAGCAGGGTAACAGAAGTACGAGGCTTCACAGACCCCCAGAAGGAGGAGTACTTCAGGAGGAGATTCAGTGATGAAGAGCAGTCCAGCACAATCATCTCACACATCAAGACATCCAGGAGCCTCCACATCATGTGTTACATCCCAGTCTTCTGCTGGATCACTGCTACAGTTCTGGATGAAATGTTGACTCCAGACCAGAGAGGAGAGCTGCCCAAGACCCTGACTGACATGTACTCACACTTCCTGGTGGTTCAGACAAAGATGAAGAAGCAAAAGTATGAAGTTCACAAGACAAAGGGGAAGAAGTATGATGAGGAGCTGACAGAGGATGACATTGGTGCCCTTCTGAATCTGGGGAGGCTGGCGTTTGAACAACTGATGAAAGGAAACATCATGTTCTACCAAGAAGACCTGGAGCAGTGTGGTCTTGATGTCACAGAGGCCTCGGTGTTATCAGGAGTTTGTACAGAGATCTTCAAAACAGAGAAACTTAAGAAGAAAGCAGTCTACAGCTTTGTTCATCTGAGCGTTCAGGAGTTTCTGGCTGCAGTCTACATGTACCACTGTTACACCAGCAGCAACACAGAGGTACTGAAGGACTTCCTGGGAGAAGACTACAGTGACTCATCTCTGCATGACTTCCTGAAGAGAGCCATGAAGAAATCTCTCCAAAGTGTAAATGGCCATCTGGACCTGTTTGTCCGCTTCCTTCATGGCCTCTCTCTGGAGTCCAACCAGAGTCTCTTAGGAGGCCTGCTGGGTCAGACAGACAACAGTCCAGAAACCATCCAGAGAGTCATCAACAACCTGAAGGAGATGAACAATTGGTATATCTCTCCTGACAGAAGCATCAACATCTTCCACTGTCTGATGGAGATGAACGACGGCTCAGTACATCAGGAGATCCAAGAGTTCCTGAAGTCAGAGAACAGATCAGAGAAGGAACTCTCTGAGATCCACTGCTCAGCTCTGGCCTACATGCTGCAGATGTCAGAGGAGGTTCTGGAGGAGTTGGACCTGAAGAAGTACAACACATCAGAGGAGGGACGACGAAGACTGATCCCAGCTGTGAGGAACTGCAGAAAGGCTCAGTAAGTCCAGATGTGATTAACATTATTAATCAGTGTAGATTAGTAGTTTAGTTCTTCAAATATAAATAATATAACATTATTATTATTGTTAAAATAGTGCTCAACTTGTTTATAGCTGAAATAGCATAATAAATAAATATATTTAGTCTCAGATGTTCTTGAGCTGTTTAAATGTTGTTTGTGCATTGTGTTTACATTGAATCAATTAGTAAGTTGAAAATTGAATGTCATGCAGCCATCTGTCATGTACATCTAAATATCTAATTACATTTATTTTATTATGTATTATATTAATATGAACTATATATAATATTGTAACATTAGTTTCATTTGTGTTTTTGAACAGACAGTGAACCTTTCAGTTGGTTGTTTATAGCTGTTAAGTTAATGAACAGTTATTCTATTTATTTCTAGTAATTATTGGATTTTATTGTGTTTTCTTCTATATATCTTCCTCTGGGTGACAACCTTTAAATGTGGTGAAACACATGAAGGACTTTAGAGGTTGTGGTTGAGGTTTTATTACAGCAGCATTTTATCACAACATATATCAGTATTTTACAGTTATCAGTGAAAGCAGTAAAGTTATTATTACATGAGCAGCTTCTGTAAATCATATATAATCACACACTGTTTTTAACACTATGATTAAAAGTTTAAAATAAGATCTGTTTCATTTTCCAAAGAAGATTTCTGAAGTCAGAGAGAAATGCTTTCATCATCATTTTCTTCTGAAAGGTTTCTGAGACATTTCATAGTGAGCACGGAGGATCAGCCAATCAGCAGACTGATTCAGTAATGTCAGTTATACAACAATATGTAAAGTTAGCTAACGTTAACCAACATTAGCCTCCGTAAACTACTGGTCATAGAGACTAAACCCCTGAGTGTGTTGAACCGAGCAATGGAGCCTTTTATTTCTCATCAGTTCATCTTTTTATTGTAAAGAGGGAAGTGGTGTTACATGGTGTTGTTCTGAAGTCTTTCTGATATTCTGTTGCTCACAGAAAGAAACTCTCAGCTGTTTTCTCTCTTGTTGGTGTAGAGAAGAGTAGTAGCAGCAAATGCACAGAGGTCTGATCAATATATAAGAGCAGAATGGCAGAATTCAGCCTGTTTAAAGAGATCTGATACACATTAAAGCTCAATGTTATATTTTAATGCTGATACCCTGATAACATCTTCTGATGACATCATGTTAAAATAATTCAACGTGATTGGTTTGTTCATTGTGTTTGTGCTGAATCAGTTTTTCAGATTCTCAGAAAAGAAAGTGGACAACTAAACATCTAAATATTGAATACATTCATATTTAATGATGTACAGGTGTAATATTGTCAGGTCATTAGTTTTATTAGTGTTTGTGAACAGTCAGTAAATGTTGCTGCTTATGGATGTGAACCTGACAGCAGCAGGTAGCAAAGAGAGATGATCTTTCTCAACTGGAACTGTTCACTGAGCTGAACTGAATCTAAATATCCTGCAGTCACATTAAACATAGTGGACAGTAAAAGTGGTTTTCTAATCAAGATGTCCTCATGTTAACTTAGTGGAGACAAACATGGGATCAGATCACACACACACATTGTGCACATTATGGAAGCCTCAATGTAGATTAATTTGCAATAGCTATTGAACTCATCTCTATAGCTCTAAAAGCATCCCCATTGATTAGGGGTTTTCGTTGTTGGGGATTTTTGGACATTGTGTATCCTTATATGCAGACGGCCTATTAGTATATGTCACTGATCCGGTCTTGTGTACCAGAAATATTAGATATACTGCAAACGTTTGGCAGTTTCTCTGGGTATAAATTAAATTTTACAAAAAAAAGTAAATGATCATCCAAGGAAAACTTCCTTTTAATTTCTCTAAAACTGGCTTTAACTACTTGGATATTAATTTCTCTAAAACTGGCTTTAACTACTTGGGTATAAGAATCAATCACTCTCTTAAAGCATTATATGAAGAAAATTTTACCACTCTGGTAGAAAAAGTGACCTCCAAAGATGGGGGGTCATTCCTTTATCTTTAGTCGGCAGAGTCCAATGTGTAAAAATGAATGTTTTTCCCCAAATCCTTTATCTTTTTATATGTTTGCCTCTCTTTCTTCCTAAATCTTTTTTTCATACAGTTGATAGCTTGATTTCATCCTTTATATGGAGAGGCCATATCCCACGCATAAACAAATCCTTTCTTCAGAGAAGTAGGCCAAAAGGGGGCTTAGAGCTTCCAACCCTTATGTTTTCTTACTTGGTGGCAAATATCCAAAAGATCATTTCCTGGATACATCATTCAGACATAAACTGGTGTCAGATGGAGGCCGATTCCTGTTCATTTTCTCTTCGGGCTCTTTTCTACCAACACCTCCTTCTCGTCACACTTCCAGTCCCATTGTTGCTTCTACACTTAAAATATGGATGCAATTCCGTTGACACTTTACCTTCAGAGACCTCTCCCTGTTGGGTTCTATTTGTAATAATCATATATTTTTGCTGGCTAAGTTCGATGTTTCATTTGGGCGGTGGGATAGAGGGGGATTAAAATATTTTAGTGATCTTTATATCGATGGCATCTTTGCTAGTTTTGAGACTCTTTCAGCTAAATTTGGCCTGCCTACTGTAGTTCAAACCTTTTTCGATACTTTCAAATATGCCAATTTCAAAAAACCCAAAATCCACAATTTCCACTGTTACCACCCAAATCAGGTATGGATACTCTTCTCGAGACTCCTCCTAGGCTTAAAGGGTTTATCTCATGTTTTATATAATCAAATTCTATCTTTTAAAGACCACACTCTTAACAATATTAAATGCACATGGGAGAAAGACTTAGGTATGGAGTTTGGTGGGGACTGGTGGGAGAGGGCTACTGCATGTGTCAACTCCTCTTCCTCCTGTGCTCGACTGAGTCTAATCCAATTTAAGGTTTTGCACCGACTCCATCTCTCTAAATCTAAACTGTCAAAAATGTATTCTGACGTGGATAATAAATGTGACCGTTGTGCACAATCCCCAGCTGATCTAACACACATGTTTTGGTCATACTCTAAAATGATAAACTTCTGGTCATTTTATTTTGTAACAATTTCTGAAATCACTGGCGTGGAGGTCCTGCCAGGTGCTGGGATATCCATTTTTGGAATGTCTGATTCAGCTAAAGATTTTACACCTTGGCAGCTAAACATTATTGATTTTAGTTACATTCTTGCTCGCAGATACTACTTCTTTGGAAGTCCTCTGCACCCCTTCACCATGTTTCCTTATAGAGGGAACATGGCTTATATGATGGTGTTCCTTAATTTAGAAAAAACTATCAAAAAAAATGGAGGAACAACTTTTTTTTCCATGTCAACTGTTTCATCATCAAATGCATGAAGTAAATATAAAGTGTCCTCTTTCATGATAACATATGTTGTAATATTTGTGTCATTACAGACTTTCTAACTGTAAACTCTCAGAGACTCACTGTGAAGTTTTGGCCTCAGCTCTGAAGTCCAACCCTAATCTGACACATCTGGACCTGAGTAACAACACACTGACTGATTCAGGAGTGAAGCATCTGTCTGCTGGACTGAAGAGTCCAAACTGCAAACTGAAGACTCTGAGGTCAGTTCACTGGCTTTAGCTTTGGTAGATTTTTCCCTATACATTCAAATCCTTCACTGAGGTTTCAAATGTTTGGTTCATACATTTTCAGGATTTCGTGAACACAAATCTGTAGAATTTAAATGTTTTGTTGTGTTGTTGTTGAATTTAAAATCCACAGTCTTGTTCTCTGTAAAAATGACTTCCGGAGTTTGTGTTTCTTCAGTGTCTCCTTGCTGAGCTGCAGTGGAGGCATCCAATCTCAAAGAGGGAATATAGGCTGCGTTCACACTGCAGGCAAATCTAATTCAAATCTGATTCCTTCTGATTTTTAGTCCTGACTGTCCAAAATGTATTCTGACGTGGATAATAAATGTGACCGTTGTGCACAATCCCCAGCTGATCTAACACACATGTTTTGGTCATACTCTAAAATGATAAACTTCTGGTCATTTTATTTTGTAACAATTTCTGAAATCACTGGGGTGGAGGTCCTGCCAGGTGCTGGGATATCCATTTTTGGAATGTCTGATTCAGCTAAAGATTTTACACCTTGGCAGCTAAACATTATTGATTTTAGTTACATTCTTGCTCGCAGATACTACTTCTTTGGAAGTCCTCTGCACCCCTTCGCCATGTTCCCTTATAGAGGATATGATGGTGTTCCTTAATTTAGAAAAAAATAAATTTACTCTCCATGGATCAGCTCAGAAATTTTATTCCACCTGGCAGCCCCTCTTATCTTATTTTGATCGACTTACAGTGCTTCACCAGGATTAAGACCACTTATACCCTATACTTATGACTTAGGACTGATGCTGTATATCTGTGTGACCAGCTGTGCTTGTGGCATATGGAATATTTCTCGTACTTTTCTTTTTCTTTTTTTTCTCTCTCTCTCCAGTCATGAACTTATATGTGTATGTTTTTATGTATATAGGTATATACTTAGGTAAACACTATGGTGTATTTTATTTTGTTTATTTATTATTTTTATTATTATTATTATTATTATTATTATTATTATTATTATTATTATTATTATTATTTATTTATTTATTTTTTTGGCAATGAAAGGGGGGTGGGGGGGGGGGTGAACTATCAAAAAAAATGGAGGAACAACTTTTTTTTCCATGTCAAACTGTTTCATCATCAAATGCATGAAGTAAATATAAAGTGTCCTCTTTCATGATAACATATGCTGTAATATATGTGTCATCACAGACTTGCTGACTGTGGACTCTCAGAGACTCACTGTGAAGTTTTGGCCTCAGCTCTGAAGTCCAACCCTAATCTGACACATCTGGACCTGAGTAACAACAAACTGACTGATTCAGGAGTGAAGCATCTGTCTGCTGGACTGAAGAATCCAAACTGCAAACTGAAGACTCTGAGGTCAGTTCACTGGCTTTAGCTTTGGTAGATTTTTCCCTATACATTCAAATCCTTCACTGAGGTTTCAAATGTTTGGTTCATACATTTTCAGGATTTCGTGAACACAAATCTGTAGAATTTAAATGTTTTGTTGTGTTGTTGTTGAATTTAAAATCCACAGTCTTGTTCTCTGTAAAAATGACTTCCGGAGTTTGTGTTTCTTCAGTGTCTCCTTGCTGAGCTGCAGTGGAGGCATCCAATCTCAAAGAGGGAATATAGGCTGCGTTCACACTGCAGGCAAATCTAATTCAAATCTGATTCCTTCTGATTTTTAGTCCTGACTGTCCACACTGTTTTTAGCAAGTGTCCAAATCAGATTTGGCTCTGTTCAGACTGGGCCACATTAATGACCAATCTGACAGGTTGCTGTGACAACGTTGTCAGAGCAGAGGCGTCATCGAGCATGTATTGTGTGATGTCATATCAATGTGACAGCGACAACAAACCCTTGAGCTTCTCTTGAACCCAGCCATCTCCCCAAAGATTAAGAGTATGGTTCGGTCCTCTGTCCATGGACTGATGTTCTCGACGTCCTACGTTGCCTCCAGTGATACATCTGTCCAAATGCGATTTGAAACTACCTCCCAAAGGTGGTTTCAATCTGGTTTACAAAAATTGGATCTCATGTGATTTCAGACTTCATAAGAGCATCCGGTTCCAATCTAGATGGGCTAAAAGTCAGATGTTGGCTTGCAGTGTGAACGCAGCCTTATTTCTAAATATTCTGTTGACACAATGACAAAGCCACATTTTAGTGAAAAGCTCATTGATGAGGACATAGTAATGATGAACTACACATTTATAACCTGAACACATCTAATTGGATTATAAATGGATTTGTTTATTCTCTATTCAGATTGCAGTGCTGCAGTTTGTCAGAGACCAGTTGTGCTTCTCTGGTCGCAGCTCTTAAGTGCAACCCCTCCCATCTGAGAGAGCTGGATCTGAGTGGAAACAACCTTCAGGATTCAGGACTGAAGCTGCTGTGTGGTTTTCTGAAGAGTCCAGACTGTAAATTGAAGACTCTAAGGTCAGTTCACTGACTGTCTGTTACTATTGTTGATCTTAATGTTTAATAGCTGAACCTAATTTATGTTCATACATAACTTACATCATGAACTTCATTTGTTTCCATATTTTCATTTTTTACTGTACAAAGTTTAGTGTGTAGTTATAAAGATGACTGATTGTTAAAGAAAGTGTAGAAAATGTCCACTGTTAGTTGTTAAAGTCAATGAATGTTTATCATTTCTTTTTGTACATTTTATTCATGAAGTTTGCATTTTAACAACATAGAGAACAAAATAGGCAAAGCGACACAACAAAACAGAACAAACTAAAATAATAAAAAAACAAAACAAAACATAAAACACACTGCCATCTCACAATAAAGATACACATTCATGTCATTCTGTGTAACGACTAAAATGTCCTTAGGTGAATTGAGCATCAGGAATTGAATCCATGTAACTAAGACAGAGACGTCAAGTAAGTAAGTCAGAAAAAAACGTAACCAAGCAGATTACAGCAATTACAATACAATGTAATACAGCATAATACAATATGGGCCAATTGAATTGGGTCCCAGTGAGACACTTCTCATTCTTAATATGATCAATAGAGGGTCCCCAGATCTTAACAAACTTGGGACAGAGACCATGTCATTCAGCCATTTTTTAAAGCAATCAATCAATCAATCAATCAATCAATCAATCAATCAATCAATCAATCAATCAATCAATCTTTATTTGTATAGCGCCAAATCAAAACAAAGTCATCTCAAGGCACTTTACACATAGAGCAGGTTCTAAACCGAACTCTTCAGGTTTTAATTTTAAAGAGACCCAACATTCCCACATGAGCAACAGTGGCAAGAAAAAACTCCCTTTTAACAGGAAGAAACCTCAGAACCAGACTCAGAAGTGGGAGAACATCTGCCTGGACCGGTTGGGGATGAGAGGAGAGAAGCACAATGAAAATCAACAATGAAGCTAGAAGGTCCGGGACTGGAATCTGTCATCCAGACATCTACAGGCCCAGATTACCTGTGAGACGAGAAAGAACAGACAACTCCAGGGAAGAAGTTTAGGTTATTGAATGCAATTAATAGAACATGATTGTTAATGGATATAGATGAATGGATAGAGAGAGAGAGGGAGGAGGAGAGAGGGAGGAGGAGAGAGGAGCTCAGTGCATCATGGGAGTCCACCGGCAGTCTAAGCCTATAGCAGCATAAACTAAGAGCTCTAAGAGCCCTAACGATAAGCTTTATCAAAAAGGAAAGTTTTAAGCCTACTCGTAAATGTAGGGAGGGTGTCTGCCCCCCGGACTAAATCTGGAAGATGGTTCCACAGGAGAGGAGCCTGATGGCTGAAGGCTCTGCCTCCTGTTCTACATTTAGAGATACTAGGAACCACAAGTAGGCCTGCATGCTGGGAGCGCAGTGTTCTAGTAGGTACATAAGGTACTATCAGCTCTTTAAGATATGATGGAGCCTGACCATTGAGAGCTTTGAAGGTGAGGAGAAGGATTTTGAATTCTGTTGTAGAGTGAGTATTGTGTTCTGTTACAGTTGAATACCTATAGAGGGCACACCTGGATTGGAGTATCTTATGATGAGGCGGTCTGTGTGTATGCAAAGAAGAGGTGCTAAAATGGTACTAACACGTTGGTCATGTACTATGCCGTGATGGGTCCTGCAAATAAAGTCAGCTCAACGAAGTATATGTTGCACTTCTATTAATTGATATCCGATGATATCACAAATTCTATTCTGAATTTTACAGGAAGCCAATGCAGTGAAGCCAAGATGGGAGTAATATGATCTCTCTTTCTAGTTTTTGTCAGAACACAAGCAGCTGCATTCTGGACCAGCTGGAGAGTCTTTTAGAGACTTGTTAGGACAGCCTGATAATAATGAATTACAGTAGTCCAGCCTAGAAGTAACAAATGCATGGGCTAGTTTTTCAGCATAGACAGGAGATGTCTAATTCTTGCAATATTATGCAGACGAAAGAAGGCAGTCCTTGAAATGTGTTTTATGTGGGAATTAAAGGACAGATCCTGATCAAATATAACTCATAGGTTCCTTACAGTGGTGCTGGAGGCCAGAGTAATGCCATCCAGAGTAGTTATGTCATTTGATAATGAGTTTCTAAGGTGTTTAGGACCAAGCACAATAACTTCATTTTTTTCTGATTTTAATAACAGGAAGTTACAGGTTATCCAGGCCTTTTATGTCCTAAAGCAGGGAGGGGAGACAGACTTCCAATCTCTCTAGATAACCCTTTTTGCAATGATTATACCAAACATGAGGGCTTGTTGTAATGTAGAGGGAAGAGTAAAGGAAAAATCAATGAATGTTTATAATTGTTGGTAAAGAGTCACATCTGTATACAGAAGATCCTCTCAACTAATATCTGTTTGAAACTGATCCAGTTTACTTGATGAAGGAGAAATATTTCTTTATTATATTTGTAACGAATTATGGATCTTAAAGATATTGAAAATAGCTCTCGTAATAAGGGGGCACCACCTTCGTACGAAGGAAAAGATTTTCACTTAATTGGTTGTTTGATTAGCCAATTAATAAATCAATAAATAATAATAATTAATAAATCAATACATTTCTGAATCAGTCAAATATCTAAAGTTCATGGCTCTATGGTTCAATAGATCCCCTGTATCACTTCAAAGAATAGACATACACAATTGATTGAGTTTTATGGATTTTATTAACTACACACTACTAATAAATTATGTATAAATAAATGTAATGATACAATGCAATATGAATTCAAGAGGTTACTCGATATAGCGACATGAATGAAAGATGATGGTGAATGATGAATTTAAATGAAGGATATGTAATCATGTGGAAACTAAGAAAACTTATAAGTTTTACTGAGTCTTACTCTTAAAGAAAATTTGAATTACTCGATCTGACATCAACCCTTGATTAATGCAATATTTGGATCCTACTTTCATCCATGGAGGGTCTCAGCTGTCCTTCCTTCAGAACCACGCGTACGCACACCAAGTGGAAGATCTCAGAGAGCGTCGCAGGTCCGGGCGGCATGAGGATAGTCTGGGTCGGCTGGCCTTTCATCAGACTGCCTGGTCCGGTAGTTGTCTGCTGGCAGACTTTGTTCCTCTCAGTTATGATGAGTCGTAGGGTTGACAGGCGTTTGTCTGCCCAAAAAAGTTCTCTCAGGTTGATGAAAGATGGAGGAAACGTCTAATTTAACTAGTTCTCTTTCTGGAGAGATCTCAGCGTCAAAATCATCAAAAATGTCAAAAACAGGCTGAATGCAAAACTTAATGACGTGTTTACTTTAAGGGCCTTTTCTCTGGACGTTGCTGGTGAAAGTTACAAGATTACAAAACTTAAGAAAACTTAGATAAAGAATAACTAAAGATTAAGCTAAGAATGTATGAGGTGAAGAAAAGAAGAGATGGACAGAGCGAAAGCTGAAACAACGCAAAGCCCTGTTCGGGTCCGCAAAGCCGCGTGTTCAGGTCATGCTAAGCCCATTTCAGATGGGTGCCGCTGGTTTTTGTCCCTGGGGAGGGCTTGTGTGTCAGCCAATCAGATTCATCACAGCTACTCTGAGGATCTAATTTCCAGCTTTTTATCATGAAACTTTTCATCATCATCATTCATTCAGTATTTAATCCTGATTATAAAATGCATACTAAAATCTATTGACACAGACCACAGGATGTATTATTCTGTTATTAATATGACATCAGCTTGATTCATCAAGCTGCCATTCATTAAAACCTGAAAAGGATTAATATGATCAAGCATAACACATAGTTATTCTACTTATTCCATGATAGATAATTGATTATCACCAAAATGTAAGCATAACATCAGTGTAACACTTTCTCACATTAAACAAACATTTTCATACCAAAATTTAGTAAGTAAGTAAATTAAAGTAAGTAAGAAAGTATAATCGCAGTTCTCCAAATACACATTTATCTATGATCGCTGTAATAGCTGTTACAGTGGAGGTTTCTTTAGGCAATTGATAAGGATATAAGTAATTGGTATTGTTTAACCATACTTTTTACTAAGATGTTCTTATTTAAGTTCTTAACACTATTTTTTCTCACTTTCATCCTCTGTGTGGTTTCAGGAGACACAGAGGGGGGAAAGTCAGGAATGTGTCTTCTAGTTTATGACCGTGGTCTGTGTGACTCTTATCTGATGGAAGAAGTCTCTCCGATAAATTATGACGTCCGAAGGAGACACCAAAATCTGTCTTTTGTTACTTTTATGTAGTTTTGCTTCGTAGAAGACAGGATGGCTTAACACGTGGGTCACAACTTGTCATGAGACTAGTCAGAAGACCAAAGTCTGTCCCCCCACTCCGGGTTTGGGGTGTAAAAGGTCATTTTTCATGTCTTGGGTTAAACCTCATGACAGGAAGAATGAGGGAAGAGGACAACTGGCCCATTCTCATTTAAGTGAATTATTATTTAATGACCTCCTTGCAATTAGATCAAAGCCTTCCACTCAGACTGATTCTGCTCCATGGAATGTTAATGGATCTTTGTTTGTCCAAGAGAAAGACCCTGTCTGTCTCTGTATCAAACCTGGTCCAATTTCCTCATCTGAGGGTCAAAGGTGACTCTGACCAGATTATGTTCAGCCGTACTGATGCTGTATTCGCTACATATTCTTCAATGTGTTTTAATGAATAATGTCTGATCATTGATATTGATCCTTCAGAGCACGCACACACACACACACACACACACAGATCAATGCAAGTGTTTAAAGTATTTTTATGAGTCAGTGTTGACATGAATGTGTCTGAATGTTGTGGTGACATTTGGATGATATCTGTAGAAGGCTGACATTTGGATGATCCACAATAACACAATGACAAAGTGACTCTGCTCGTTTTAGAGAAAAGCTCATTGATGAGGACATAGTAATGTTGAACTACACATTTAAAACCTGAACACATCTGATTGGATTATAAATGGATTTTAATCTACATCATTTATTCTTTATTCAGATTGCGGTGCTGCAGTTTGTCAAAGATCAGCTGTGATTATCTGGCCTCAGCTCTGAAGGACAACCCCTCCCATCTGAGAGAGCTGGATCTGAGAGACAATAAGCTGAAGGATTCAGGACTGAAGCTGCTGTGTCAATTTCTGAAGAATCCAAACTGTAAACTGAAGACTCTGAGGTCAGTTCACTGACTGTCTGTTACTATTGTTGATCTTAATGTTTAACAACTGAATCTAATTTATGTTCATACTTACATCATGAACTTCATTTGTTTCCATATTTTCATTTCTTACTGTACAAAGTTTAGTGTGTAGTTATAAAAGATGACTGATTGTTAAAGAAAGTGTAGAAAATGTTCACTGTTAGTTGTTAAAGTCAATGAATGTTTATAATTGTTGGTGAAGAGTCACATCTGTATTCAGAAGATCCTCTCAACTAATATGTGTTTGAAACTGATCCAGTTTACTTGATGAAGGAGAAATATTTTTTATTATATTCTTTCATTTGTTTTAATGAATAAAGGGGCATCCACACTAAGAATGATGACTGTAAATGTATAGTTTTAAATATTGTTCTTATTCGAGTGGATGGAGGAGTCAACACCACAACTATGACGATATAGGAGAACGATTTCATTGGAATCACTTTCAGAGCGATTTGATGAACGATAAAAACGCTGACAGTCAATCAAAATCCTTACTTATTTATTCATTTATTGGAATGCGGCTTCGTTCCTCTCTCACCACGGACTGACGCTGTAAATTGGAGCAGTGTGACAGAGGTGATTTCTTTACAGAGTTCTTTATTATTACAAAGATGCTGGAACTTTGTTCTCTATTATAATGTAAAAACAACAAAGTTAGTGTATGTTTGTAAGCAGATCTGTGCTCATACTGTGTGTCACTGCTGCAGCGGTGCACTTTTTCACACCGCACTTCAATATGTGCTGCAGTTCAGCTTGGTCTGTAAATACTGAAACATCACAGCAACTAGAGTCTGAAATACTTCTGATCATCACACACCTCTGAACACTGCTGCTTTTCTTGTTATTTTCCATACAACATAGAGCTCATCAATGATTAGCTGCAGACACAGGACACTATCGTTCTCAGTGTGGATGCTCGCATTGTTGTCATCATAGTTATAGCTCTCAGTGTGGACGGCCCTTAACATCTGATCATTGATATTGATCCTTCAGAGCGCACACACACACACACACACACACACACACAGATCAATGCAAGTGGTCAAAGTATTTTTATGACTCAGTGTTGACATGAATATGTGTCTGAATGTTGTGGTGACATTTGGATGATGTCTGTAGAAGGCTGACACTATGATGATCCACGATAACACCATGACAAAGTCACTCTGCTCATTGATGAGGACATAGTAATGTTGAACTACACATTTATAACCTGAACACATCTGATTGGATTATGAATGGATTTTAATCTACATCATTTATTCCTTATTCAGATTGGTGTGCTGCAGTTTGTCAGAGATCAGCTGTGATTATCTGGTCTCAGCTCTGATGTACAACTCCTCCCATCTGAGAGAGCTGGATCTGAGTGACAACAACCTGAAGGATTCAGGACTGAAGCAGCTGTGTGATTTTCTGAAGAGTCCAGACTGCAGACTGGAGACTCTGAGGTCAGTAGAGAGTTGGAGTCAGTCTGTGCTGGTTTCAGCAGTTTAGTATTAAACACAGTCAGTATCAAAGCAAAGATCCAGTATTTCCTGGTGAAGCTCCAACCTTCTCAGTGCTGCTTTCCTCAGTGAAGCTGTGAGAGGAGAAGGGTGACAGGCTTCAGGATTGGACAGAAAGACAGAGAGAGAGAGAGAGAACAGTCAGCCAATCAGATGAGCCAGAAGCTTGTTGTGATCATGTGTTTGAGTTGATGTGAAGACGACTGTTGTTGTTGTGTTGATGTCTGCAGGAAATAAAGCTGGATTACAGCTGACAGCCTTACAAGATGTATAGAGACAGTGATCCTCATCATCAAATCTGATCGCAAAGTGTTTGTTCTCTCATTTCAACACTAAAATATTGATCAGTTCATCTTTGTCAGAGCTGTAAGATCAGTCTGACTGCAGCCTGCAAATCACTGGCTCTGATTTCACACAAGCATCATTACGTTTAGTAACCATGTGGTCTTTATACAGACCAGAGTCTGAGGTCAGTTCATTGACTGTCTGTTACTATTGAATCTAATTTATGTTCATACATAATTTACATCATGAACTTCATTTGTTTCCATATTTTCATTTTTTACTGTACAAAGTTTCGTGTGTAGTTATAAAAGATGACTGATTGTTAAAGAAAGTGTAGAAAATGTCCACTGCTAGTTGTTAAAGTCAATGAATGTTTATAATTGTTGATAAAGAGTCACATCTGTATACAGAAGATCCTCTCAACTAATATCTGTTTGAAACTAATCCAGTTTAGTTGGTGAAGGAGAAATATTTCTATATTATATTCTTTCATTTGTTTTAATGAATAATGGGTAACACTTTACTTGAAGATATCATCATAAGAGTGACAAGACACAGTCATGAAAGCGTCACAAACATTATGTCAATGTCATAAAGGTTTATGACTGTTGTCATTAAGTGTCATTTGTTTTTTGTAATGACAAGTTGACATTGTTTGGGTTGTCTTTATGATGACAACTTCACATTAATCAAAGTGACATTACCAGAAAATGTCTTTGTCATGACAAGTTGACATTAACAAAATATGCACTTATTTTTGTGTTTATGGCAAGTTGACATAATGATTATTATATTTAGATGCGCAAGGTTACAGACCAATTCTACCACTTGGTCATAAGTATTTGACATGATACAGACAGGATACCCAAAACTGACTGTTTTATTAAGAAATTCTTTGACCTCAAGTAAAGGGGTAGCATTTTGATTTGTCATTAACATATCATGAAGGATAAACTGACTGTCATGACAGTCCATTATGACAGTGGGTTAGGGTTAAGATATTTTCTGGTAATGTCACTTTGATTAATGTCAAGTTGTCATAATAAGGACATCCCAAACAAATTTAATGTCAAGTTGTCAAATAACACTTAATGACAGCATTCATAAACGTTTGATATTGACATAATGTTTATGACGCGTTCATGGCTGTGTCATGTAACAGATATGACTGTCATGTCACTCTTATGACAATACCTTCAAGTAAAGTGTTACCGAGTTAGGTCTGACCATTGATATTGATCCTACAGAACACAAGCACACACACGCACATGCACACACACACACACACACAGAGGGACAGACTGGGACTAAAAAATAATAGACTTTCTCCCTAATACGCCAACCATCCGCAGTATACAAACTGTCACTAACGGGGTTGTCCTGATATCTCCTCACAAAAAAGTATTTGCAGCAAGTAACATCAAAAAACCAATTTTGACGACTGGGGCTGTGTTTATTAGAGTAGCCTAAGCCTTCAAATTAAAATATTTATAGGGGCTTTTCATTGACCTACAAGACAAAATAGAAATAACAGAGAAACGAACAGCACTCAGGCAATCTATTGGTTCAATATGGATCTTTATTTAGCCCTTTTCTGGACTTGCTAACATGTCTAGAGCGATACCAATGGATGCTTTAGGTTTTCCAGTTTCATTCAACACCATGGTTTTCTACTACTCTATAACAACGAGAATCATGGTCACCCTGTGACTAAATTTTAACACGTTTATTTATTTTTTTCATATTAGCTTGACAGCAAGATTGGACACCCTTATTTTAACACAATGACAAAGTCACAATGCTCATTTTAGAGAAAAGCTCATTGATGAGAAATAGTAATGTTGACCTACACATTTGAAACCTGAACATATCTGATTGGATTATAAATGGATTTTAATCCACATCATTTATTCTTTATTTCAGGTTAAGGTACTGTAGTTTATCAGAGATCAGCTGTGATTCTCTGGTCTCAGCTCTGAAGTACAACCCCTCCCATCTGAGAGAGCTGGATCTGAGTGGAAACAACCTGAAGGATTCAGGACTGAAGCTGCTGAGTGATTTTCTGGAGAGTCCAGACTTTAAACTGGAGACTCTGAGGTCAGTTCACTGACTGTCTGTTACTATTTTTGATCTTAATGTTTAACAACTGAACCTAATTTATGTTCATACATAACTTACATCATGAAGTTCATTTGTTTCCATATTTTCATTTTTTACTGTACAAAGTTTAGTGTGTAGTTATAAAAGATGACTGACTGTTAAAGAAAGTGTAGAAAATGTCCACTGTTAGTTGTTAAAGTTGATGAATCTATATAATTCTGGTAAAGAGTCACATCTGTAATATACACATTTAAAACCCGAACACATCTGATTGGATTAGAAATGGATTTTAATCTAAATCATTTATTCTTTATTCAGATTGCGGTGCTGCAGTTTGTCAGAGATCAGCTGTGCTTCTCTGGCCTCATCTCTGAAGTACAATCCCTCCCATCTGAGAGAGCTGGATCTTAGTCTCAATGACCTTCAGGATTCAGATGTGAAGCTGCTGTGTGATTTTATGGAGAGTCCAGACTGCAAACTGGAGACTCTGGGGTCAGTTCACTGACTGTCTGTTACTATTGTTGATCTTAATGTTTAACAACAACCTAATTAATATACATTGCCACTGTTGCTCATGTGGGAATGTTGGGTCTCTTTAAAGTTGAAACCTGAAGAGTTTGGTTTAGAACCTGCTCTATGTGTGCCTTGAGATGACTTTGTTGTGATTTGGCACTCTACAAATAAAGATTGATTGATTGATACATACATAACTTACATCTATGAAGTTCATTTATTTCCACAGCTGTGACATATGGATTTACCATGTAATTACAAAATGCACCCATCATTTACTCATTGTATAGTCAGATCAAAGTATCAAAACACCTGTTAAAAGGCACCAGAATACAGAAAGTTTCATCAATTTTGTCAAAAATTTCCATAAATTGTCCCACCCACATTTCAAATGTTTCCTACACTCATGCTGTACATAGTCACATTTCTTTACTTAAAGTACAGATTGAATAAAATGTCTCTGATGTATGGTGGTGACCATGAAAGGGCCAAAAAAAGATTGGGGGCCCGCTCAACTTCCCTCAAATCTCACTCCAAGGTTTTCTGAAAAGTTGACAGCTTTCGTTTAATAGTCCGGTAATTATTTGCTCTACTGAGCTGGACCAGTATATTACATCTGTGTGCTTACTGGAGTCCCCAAAACTCTTCATCAGAGCTGTCGTTTTGTTGTAAATCTCACCAAGCTTACTGTTCCCAGATCTCTGTGTCAGTGCCAGAATCAGATCTGTGCTCATTCTGTGCATCTCTGCCACAGCTCAATAAAAGCTATTCATCTGTGTGCACATATCTTGCTTCAACATCTGCTGCTGTCTCGAACTAGTCTGAAATACTTCCGATCAACACACTGGATCACAATGCGCCAGTGAACCCGCCTAGTTTTACTTTTATTCTTCTGTACAACATACAGCAGTTACAGATCATCAATAGCTAGCTCAATAGCATTGGATTATAAATGGATTTTAATCTCCATCATTTATTCTTCATTCAGATTGTTGGACTGCAGTTTATCAGAGATCAGCTGTGCTTCTCTGGTCTCAGCTCTGAAGTGCAACCCCTCCCATCTGAGAGAGCTGGATCTGAGTAACAACAAGCTGCAGGATTCAGATGTGGAGCTGCTATGTGATTTTCTGAAGAGTCCAGACTGTAAACTGGAGGCTCTGAGGTCAGTTCACTGACTGTCTGTTACTATTGTTGATCTTAATGTTTAACAACTTAACCTAATTTAACTACATATATAACTTATTGCTGCTCTCCTCATCTCCTACTGCTGACTGTGAGATCTCAGCAGGTAGAAGCTGTTAGTTCACAAACTAGAACAACAAGGTTAATGATCCACATATTACATTATAAAAAGAAGACGTGATGTGCAAAAGGGATGTTTTTCCCTTAGGTGTGTGTGCCCTGTGCTGCCTTCTACTTTTTTCTTCCCTTTTTCATACATCAGGTGGTCAGAATATTAGAAACACTTGTGAATATAATGCACTCCAGTGCAACAGCATGACTAATTCTGACCTCAGAGATAAAACATGTATTATAATTAACACATCTGTGACACTGTCACCATTATATGCTCACAGATGTATCTAACAGAGCTGACAGTGAACTAAATGGACAAGAATAAAAGAATCAGGCAAAAGTATTTTTACCTGATTGATGAAAATACTGAATGAAAATAGTGAATACTGAATAAAATAACTGAAATGCACTACATTAACCCCTACTTACATGTGTTAGCAGCAGAGAGCTAACAGCTAGCTTGTGTTAGCAGCAGAGAGGACAGACGTCTCACTCTGATGCTCTATGTAGAGACTGTTACTGCTACAGACGGTCTCCTATCAGACACTCTCGGTTCATTATTGTAGCATCTCGTCATCACTAAATATCTACATGCTCAGTATTTTACAAATTAGTGTTTTAATTTGGTGAATGTTGGCAGAAAACTAACTAAATGTGTTTTTTCTACAAAAGGTGCAAACAATTGCGACCTCGATGGGAAATTATGTAATCAGTGTGTTCCTGAAGATCACATGTCACCGCTAACATGTTTATAAACACATTTAAGCACCAACTACAAAGCCCCTGTTAACAACAACAAATCAACTGATTAAATGTCTCAGGACAACTAACAAGGAGGCAGAGTTAATTTAAGTTATCTCTTTAAGTCCTGTGGGTCAGTTAGTTCAGATAAATCCTCCTAGCCATAGTTTAACAATGCTGAAGCTAACCAATGTTTCTAGAGGAATCTCTGCTTCTGTTACCATCGCAGACCAACTCACCTTACTAATTGTGCTAATGCTAACGCTAGCTGACGTTACACAATCTTGCTGCAGAATGAACCTCATGGCTAGCCCAGACTTTATATCCCAATCCAAAAACAGCATAACTTTGTTTATCTGTATTAAATATGTCTTCCCTGCGTTGGTTGTATGTCTTGTTCCTGCTATACTTGGTTAATCTTGTCCATCTTTTCCATGTATCTCTATGTTTAATATCCCTCATTTATAATTACTAACAAAATATAGTTTTAGGAAGAGTTTGCTTTGCTCTTTAATACTGTGGAAACTAACAGAAAAACGTATTAAAATATAAAACCTATTCAGTCAGGGACAGTGAATATGAAATTCCTGTGTCCCTTGAATGCAGCATTAGCTCCTGAGAGGTTTGTGGGCTTGATTCATTGCTTCCCACCTCCCCACCCAGAGGGCAAAAGCTGTAGTTAAATCAGAAATGGTGAGACCGTGCCGAGGAAACTATAAAATACAGTGAGAACAATTCTTCCAATAATAATCTACATAAGAACCAAAACACCCCCGCCTTAAGCGCGACACCAGTTTGTGCACTAGAGGTAATGAGAATAGAAAACTCTCATAATGGCTTCCTGGACGCACTTTTTAGGCCATTGAAGAGAAGGCTAATGGAAGGATTTCCAAGCAGGCAATGTGCTGAAAGATCTGCACATCTTAAATTAAACTGAATACTGACTACAGTGCTTTCATGGAAAAGAGGGTTGTGCTTAAAGCAGTGAACAATAAAAGCACAAATCACAGGCCAAACTTCAGCAAACCATCGATCATTGAAGAACCCCCCCAAAACCAAGGAAGGAGCCGCATCTGGCTCAAATTTTAAGAATGACTCACATTTCAACGTGGTGCTAAGAAAAGATACCATTCTAAAACTGAAGATCAGATCTGAATCCTTCATCTAAAGCAACATGGTCATGAAGTTTATCTACAGTCTTAGACAGGTCCAGCAATCTAGATATGAATGATCTGCCTTGGGGAATCATTCTCATGGTGAAGTTAAGGAGGCCTAATAAGGACAGCAAGTCACATATAGTAATAAACACTGTGTCTAACATGCCTGTATGGCTTCCTGAATAAATGCATGCTATGTTTGAGGGCAAAGATGCTAGCATGACGTTGCTGTCCAGTGCAATGCCTAAAAATTCAGGCCTCGTCAGTCCCAGGGTATTCTTAGCAGAGAGAGGGACACCCAGTTGCTCACTAATGCATTGATCTGGTTTAGACTGAGGACAATCTGCCACTAGGAAAACTAAGAGGTGCAAAGAGCCACATTAAAAAGATTAAGAAAACAATCAACTTGAATCTGTACAATTTTAAATCTATTAGGTCATTGCTAACAACAGCCAGGGTATTCCTGCACGCTATGATTCTTTCACACATAGAGTATGGGTTTACTAACTGGTCACTTACTAGTGCTGCTGCACTTAGTCAGATTGAAGTACTTTACAAAAGAGCGAAAACTATTTTCTTTAAAAAAACGATATCATTTCATCATTGTCACATACTACTGAAACATAGCCTTCTCAGCTTTGACAACTTCAGAAAGTTTTAGTATGCCTGCTCAATATACAAAATCTTGAAAGGACTAGTACTGCCCCCACTGTCTGATTATGTCAAACAGAAAGACAACAACAACTACACGACCAGGGCCACTACAAGAGGGGACTGTATAATCCCACTAGTCATATCTGGAACAGATTTTTTTTTCTTTTCTTTCTGTTTTCTTTTCTTTTCTTGTTAGTTTTTTCTCCCGTTTACTTATTTATGCCTTTCTGACGCTATACCTTTTTCATTGTGTACTTTACTATGTAACTGACAGCGCTTGGAAATCAGCACTACAGCACTTTAACCCCTAAATGTTCATATATCTACCACTGTCATTCATTATAATCAGTCAAAACCACAATAAGACCTATGTACCGGATTCTGCATTGCTGCAATCTCACAATCATTTTCCCCTCTGATCACTACTCAGCTGCACTTAAACAAGCACATTGTACTGGAAGCAACATGAAGTGTGCAATACTATGTTAACGTGTTGCTGGACGACTTATACTGTGACGCTATGACTGTTGTGAATATTTATTGTAATTGCCTAGTATATATTATGTGTAATGTAGTTAATTTTGTTTAGGAATTGTGCCGGTAACATCTGGCAGGAGGACTACCAATGGAAATCAGCCCTTGGCTGCAATTGGGTACATTTACGTCTTTAGTTATCTGAAAATGTATAATGATGTACATTGTCCCTGTGGAGAAATAAATAAATTCATCAACTCATTATTGATTGATGGGTAGATTTAGTTATTTAGTTAGTACATTGCTGTTTTTGCAGAGAAAGATTCATGTATTCATAAAGAGAATGCCCCCATAAGACATAACCTGATCTGAGATAATGCTAAATATGAGTCCAGTCCTGTGATCTAAACAGGGCCGTTTCAAGGAATTTGGGGGCCCCAAGCAAAATGGACTTGGAGGCAGGAGTAGCCGCAAGGCAATGCTTAAATTACTGTAAAGATCCAGTAACTTTTCACTGTATATGTAGTTCAGCATGTCAAATGAGCAGGTGGCTATATGGTCTGGGAAGCCGAGTTAGCCACCGAGTTAGCAGATGAGTTAGCAGATGAGTTAGCAGATGAGTTAGCCACCGAGCTAGCAACCGAGTTAGCCGCTGAGCTAGCCGCTGAATTAGTCGCTGAGCTAGCAGCCGAGTTAGCCGCCGAGCTAACAGCGGAGTTAGCCGCTGAGCTAGCAACTGTGGGGGGCTCCCTTGAGGGGGATTCCGATAAGAGTGTCGCTGCACTTTCCTGCATTGACCATCACAGCATTTAAAGGGACGCGCACACAGTTTGTCGTTGCATTCAATTCATAACCATTGTCATTGTCTGGGGGCCCCCGGCCAGCTCGGGGCCCAAGGCAATTGCTTGGTTTGCCTGTCCTGTTGCGACGGGCCTGGATCTAAATAGACATCTCATATAATGTCCCTTTTGGGACAGCAGTGGTCACAGCTGGTGATGCTGAAGTTGAAGTTTGGAGAAAACAGCTGTAGTGGGATTTTAGAAGTTGGAGGCAAGGCAAGGCAGTTTTATTTGTATAGCGCATTTCATAAGCAATGGCAACTCAATGTGCTTTACATAAAACAGAAACATTAAAACATACAATTAACCCCCCCCCCCTCCACCACCCATAATAAAAACAAAGTACAGAAAAATAGAAAGAGAGAAATAAAATGCTAGAATAGAGCATTAAATATAAGATTGCAGCATAAAATTATAAATGAGCTTTAAAATCATTAAAAGGACATAGAGTGCAAATGAAAGATTAAAATGTAAAGTGCTTTAAAAGAGCTCAATCATAAGCTCAGGAGAAGAGAGGTGTTTTTAACCTGGATTTAAAAGTGTTCACAGTTGGGGCTGATTTCAGTTCTGCTGGTAGTTTGTTCCAGTTGTGTGCAGCATAACAGCTAAAAGCTGCTTCACCATGTTTAGTTTGAACTCTGGGCTCAACTATCTGACCTGAGTCAGTAGATCTCAGAGCTCTGGGCTCAACTATCTGACATGAGTCAGTAGATCTCAGAGCTCTACTGGGTTAATATTCTATTAACATGTCATTCATGTATTCTGGACCTAAACCATTCAGTGATTTGTAGACCAGGGTTAGGGTTAGCCAGTGTAAAGACTTTAGAACTGACTGGGAGCCAGTGTAAAGACTTTAGAACTGACTGGGAGCCAGTGTAAAGACTTTAGAACTGACTGTGAGCCAGTGTAAAGACTTTAGAACTGGAGTAATGTGCTCTGATCTCTTTGTTCTGGTTCAAACTGGAGCTGCAGCGTTCTGAATGAGCTGCAGCTGTTTAATGCTTTTTTGTGGGAGTCCAGTCAGAAGACCGTTACAGTAGTCAAGTCTACTTGAGATGAAAGCATGAATTAACTTCTCCTGGTCTGTTTGAGACATAAAACCCTTCACTCTGGATATGTTCTTAAGCTGATAGAAGGCTGTTTTGGTGACTGATTTGATGTGACTGCTGAAAGGTGGACATCCACCTCGTGGGAAGGACTGGATGCTGAGAAGAGCACCGAGAACAGAGTCTCATCTGAGCAGGGCCAGATTAACACTTCGCTGTACCCAGGGCAGCAATATTCAAGGGCCCCATCATCACGACCCCAGGATCACCATAATCTGGCAAAATACAGAATAAATTACAATAATATACAGTAAATATACTCAGTACTTCAATATCTAACTGTCATCAAGTGCATTTTGATGTACTGATGTGCAAATGCTCATTGAACTACAAATGCACCACTATGTCCTCTTGTCAAGGCCACTCACTCACATATGATGTTATGAAAACAAAACACATCAGCATCAGTATAATCTGGCAAAATTGACCCATTACATAGAGAGGGAGGGAAGTGTCCTCCATTTTCACAAAAAAATAAATAAGCAACCTTTTTCAAAGCATCCAATATTTATTTACCAACACTTATTCCAAACACAAATGTATTGAATTGATAGAGCCATCACAGAGGAAATCCACAGACAAGACAAAAACAAAAATCCATAATCTGCTAGAATCAAGTAACATTTTGGTCCTCAGCTCATTTTAAACAGAAATCACCTTGTCACCTCAGAATTTCAACAGGACAATCAAGTTATAGTGCAAGATAAACATTTTGTAATCTGCCAGTTTTCTCTCAACAACAATAAACAATTTACAGCATTTTCATGGGGCCACCACAAGGAAAAAAACAATAAAATGCAGTATCATCTGCTCAAATAAACATTTTGCTCCTAAGCTCATTTTAACTTGTTTTAAAACAGAAAACAACCTGTCACATCACAATTCGACAAGATGGGCAAAGGTTAAACAGTCTTAGTGCAAACATAAACATTTGGAAATGTTGTCTTAAGTCCATGTCTCTCAAGAGCTTGCAGCAGCTGTACAGGCGAAGTCTCATTCTGCACAAAGTGCTTGAACTGAATAAGTTCGTCTGACAAGGAACCATCCAGATCTGTCAGATAAGTGGAGCTCAGCTTAGCAGCTCTTCCACGCACATCACAATCATCACAGTCCCTCTCAAATAAAATTCGGACTCCCTTACCGATGCAGGATACTTAGCAGCCCGATTCTGGAAAGCTGCAGGCCCTCAGTAGATCGCCCCTTCCTGGAGCTGCTCCGGAACGGGCCCCCACAATGCAGGATCCCGAGGGAGTATAGGTGTTGAGGTACAGTGGCTCGCAGACTCGACGAGCGGCTCAGATGGCGGTGAGACTCGAGACCTATCACCGCTTCCCTCAGCGGTTGTACTCGCAGCAGAATCCGGGCCGTCGGTTGAAGATGCTGCCGGGCTGTGAACATTAGCTTGCGCCGGCAGAGCAGAAATGTCCTGGCTATCTGAGCTGTACTCATTGACGGAAGCTGCCTTAGCAGAACAGTTGGTAACGTTAACTCGAGTGAAGAAATGACGTATTTTCGCCATTTAGCGCTCCCACTTAGCTTCTCCATGTTTGCATTTTTTGAGTTGTGTAGAGGCGCTTCGCTCGACGTCACACAACTGGTGTCACCTTTGACCCGCCTCAAACAGGCTGACCAATGAGGAGAGGGTCTCAGCTCATGGTCAGTCACAGGCAGGGGCAGCGTCTCTGTGCAGCGCAACTGCTCCAGTGGACAGTTTAACATATAAGCAAGATATAACTAGATATTTTGCTTATGCCCTCACTGCCCTGGGCCCTTTAGAGGTCATGGGCCCCTGACCCAGTTGCCCATATGGTTAATCCGCCTTGCATCTGAGGCTCGGTGTGTGGTCGGAGTCTCAGTCTGTTACCCAGGGATCTAACGCCAGCAGGAGTTTAGGCAGGTGTATGTACCCTAACCTACATTTACAGAGGTGTGAGGGCAGTTCTTCTTTGACGTGCAGTTTTTCGGGAAATGTAGGAAGTAATGACAGGATGAGCAGACTAATCCTGCAGGATTGTGACAAAAATTCAAAAAGCTCTTCATGGCTTGTCTTAAAGGAGCAGAGACACCGCCAGTATGTAATCAAGGAAAGTTTTTCTTGCCGGGCAGGAGCTAAGATGGACAGTAGTGCTGTCTTTTGCCCTTTCTTCTGATCCTTCTCAATTTTAGGTTTCAAAGACTCATTTTCATTCATAACATTCATAACAGATCATCATCTAGCCCAAGAAGTCACATGACGAGCACAGAGATAGTTAGCAATGAAATTACACAGTGGAAGGTTTTAGCTTTCATACCTTGAACAAAGCTTTGCCGGCAGCAGTGTAGGTGGGAGTCATACTTAAAGGCCTTGTTGTGAGAACGGCTGTGATTGGTGTGTGACTGATAAGGTGTGCTGATCCAATCAGAGACTGTCAGTAATAATAAATAATATGTAATAATAAACATACATTTACATAAAGCAGCAGGTCTCCACTCCCATGTTAATAAGAGTATTAAAACCTTGAAAAGAATCCCTTTAAAGTACATTTAGAAATAAAATGTAAAAAGTGCTATTAATTTGCGATTAATTACGATTAAATATCTTAATTGATTGATTAAGATATTTTGGTTACATTTTTTTTTGGGGGGGGGGGGCATTTTTTTACCGTAAAACTATGTAGTCTGATAGATATTACTAGATGGTCTACACTGTATCTACTTTTAATGAACTAGATTTTATGCAAGCGCTACATAAATGTGTAAAATTAGTGACCTCTGCTGGAGGATTGTAATAGCTACGCTGTTTACACAATATATTCAAGAAAGTGGTTGAGGTGAATATCGTGTAATGTCAGGAAATTAATAAAAGTGATGTGCATGTTCCTCCTTCAGAAGTCTGTTTCTCATCTCTGAAACAGTGAGTCTCTCCATTGCAACAGGCTTTCAGTTGTAAAGGTGATGCTGTTGCAGAGGATGAATAACGTTGAACTTGTCTAACAGTGGAAGTACCATGGGGGCTAGCTAAACTTTTACTCAATGTTTATATTTAGACCATAATAGGATGTATCATGATTAAAAATTAAAAACTGCAACAGTTTTTAAAAGTTAAAAAATGGACATATCGGTAATGAGAACTAAAAAGTCGTGTAGGTGCTATAACAGACAAACTGTTAACTTTATTCTGGACAGATAAAAGAAGAACTGCTTAGCTGGTAGCCATCTTGAGTGTCACAGTCAATACTGTCCCTTCATTCAAAACTCCTTGAAAATATAAGTTCCTTGTGGATTTAAACAATGATGTATTAGAAAATTAGTCTTGGACACATTTCTTTTCCCTATTATTTTCACTACTTTTACCAATGTAATACCAAATATCATATTTTTGTTTACTGTAACTGTTTGTATTTTAATTACTAATATTTCAATTTAAAGAGCCCAAATTCAGTGATGGACACGTTGCTGTAATGAGAATTTTTTTTTTTTTTTGCTTTTTTGTTTTACATAAACAAGAGTCATTGCACAACAATGCAAGTTACCAAAATGATAGAAGATGAAAAAAACAGAGTAAAAGTAAATAAAGAAGAATAAAGAAAAAATATATTTTTTTAAATAAATAAGTAACAAATGGAGGTGGGGCACACCCCTCTGGTTGCAGCTTTCATCCCTGTCCATTAGGTCTGCTGCATATTAGATTCTTCTTCTACACACAAACCTTTTCTGCCACCTTTGGTCCAGGGTCCCTGCTTTCATTCTGAGACAGTAAGTCAGTCTTTCCATCAAGTAAATCTCCTCAACAATATCCAGCCACTGCCCTGGACTTGGAGGGTCACTTTTCAACCAGTTTCTTGTTATGGCCTTTTTACATGCCAAGATCAATATTTTGAAAAGATACAGGTCCTTCTTTTGAATAGTTTCTTCTGGAGGCAAACTCAGATACAGAGTCCGGGGGTCTCTGGGTATCCTGTAAGAAAAAATCTTTTCCAGAATCTGAACCACTCTGTCCCAGAACCCCTGCAGTTTTACACATGACCAAATAACATTCGTGTGATCGGCACTCAACTGCCCACATTTCCTCCAACATTGCTGCTGTTCACCTATTTGTTTATTTTTGATGTGTGGTGTGATGAAAAAGCGAAGTAAATTCTTCCATCCAAACTCCCTCCATCTTTTAGAGCTGGTGGAGGTTTGTTAAGTCTCAGACAGTTTAATGTTCAATTCTTGTTCCATTTTGTTTTTGTAGACCTCTATACAACCTAGAAACAATCTTAACAGGCGTACATTTATATGCATTAGTGAATACTTCAATCACTTTGTTTTCTTCTGTAGAAACTCCTCTTTTGATTTCTGTCTCATAGAAATGTCTTAGCTGTAAATATCTAAACAGGTCACCGTTATCTAAACCAAATTCTCTTTTGAGATTTTCAAAAGTTTTGAAAGTTTTTCCCTCTAGGAGTGTACACATCGCTGTAATCCCCTTTCCTCTCCACCTTGCAAATGTGGTATCAGTTATAGCGGGACTAAACAGAGATGTTTGTGAAGGCCAAATTAAAAGTTTACTGTCTCCTTCTAGTTTATACTTTTTAACTATCTCATACCAATTTTTAAAAGCATTCTCCAAGATTAGATTTTCTCCCTTGTGGTTTGTGTGTTGTTTTCCACCTAATCTGGTTTGAGGTGGAGAATCAACCAAGTTCAGTTCAATGTGCTTCCACCTAGCTTGGTACTCGGGAGAGCACCAATAGACAAAATATCTCATCTGCGCAGTATAATAGTATTCCTTTAGGTTTGGTACTGCAAGGCCGCCATGTTCTTTGTCAATTTGAAGTGTTTTAAATCTTACCCTTGGTCTTGCTCCAGCCCAGATAAACCTTGATAACTGTTTGTCCCACATTAAAAACTGTGAGTCTGGGACTCTGACAGGTAAAGATAAAAAGAGGTACAGTAACCTTGGCAACAAGTTCATTTTCACCGTCTCGATCCTTGAACTAAAGTCTAACCCTAGTGTGGACCATTTTTTAATGTCTTCCTGTATCTTGTCATTTATTATTTTGTAGTTTATTTCGTATATATTATCAAGTTTCTGACTAATTAACACACCCAAGTATTTTATTGATGTTGCTTCCCACTTCACTTTATATTTCAGCCTAATATCTTTACTTGGTGTGTAATTAAAAGAGAGAATTTGTGTCTTAGCTATGTTCAATTTATAACCAGACTTTTGACCATACTCATCTAGAGTCACCATGAGTTTAGGGAGTGTTGAATTAGGATTTTGGAGATAGATAATAATGTCATCCGCAAAGAGTCCTATTACATGGTCCTCATTTGCTATGTTGATTCCTCTCAACTCTTTATTTTGTCTCTATACTCTGTGCTAGGGTCTCTATAAATATCACAAAAAGTGCGGGGCTAAGACAGCAGCCCTGGCGGGTACCTCTGTATAGTTTAAAACTGCCTGTCAGATGGCCATTGATTTTTATTCTAGCAGTTGGGTCCCTGTAAAGATCCTGCATGCACCCGACAAATTGACCATTGAAGCCCAGCCTCTCTAGCACCCGATACAGAAAGGGCCAGCAGACCCTATCAAAGGCCTTTTCTGCGTCTAAACTGGCCAGTACTGCACTTAGATGTTTTTTATTAATCTGTTCTATGATGTGTAAAGTTCGTCTGATGTTGTCTTGAGTTTGGCGTCCTTGTATAAACCCCGTCTGATCCTCACTAATTAAGTCAGGCAGGAGATGCTCAATTCTTTTAGAGATAATAGATGTAAACAGCTTGTAATCTACATTCAAAATAGAGATTGGACGGTATGATTCACAGTTTTCTTTATTCTTCCCTTCTTTTGGAATGACTGATATCACTGCCTCTTTCCATGATGGTGGTGTCAGAGCTTTTTTTAGAGTCCAATTAAATGGATCTAATAGGAGAGAGGTCCTCTTTAAAGATCTTATACCATTCATTCGGGAAGCCATCACTTCCAGGGCATTTATTTGCTTTCAGTTTACTGATAGCCATGTCCAATTCTTTTTTTGTAATGGGAGCAATTAATTTATCATTTTGAAGTTTTCCTATGGAGGGGAGGTCTAATGATGACAAGTATTGTACAATATTTTCTTCATCTACAGTTTTGGGCTGCGAATATAGAGTTTCATAGTAATCTTTGAAAATGTTATGGATTTCACCCGGTTCATAAGTTATTCCATTAGTTATAGGATCTCTAATTCTATGTACCGTATGTTTCATTTGTTGAGCCCTAAGGCGTCTTGCTAGAATTTTAGTTGCTTTTGGGCCTGACTCGTAAAAGATTTGCTCAGTGAATCTCAATTTCTTTTCCAATTCATCATTCAGAATATTATTTATTTGAACTTTTAATTCTTTAATCTGGCTTTTTAGCCCTTTGTCCTCATCTTTTGGTTGTTGCTTCTCTAATTTTCTCAACTTTTCCTCTAGTTCATCATATTTTGACCTCATCGACTTTTTTAGATATGCTGTTCTTGAAATGAGTTTCCCTCTCATTATTGCCTTAACTGTGTCCCATAAAATGGTCGGGTCCACTTGACCAGTCATGTTATCCTTTATAGATTTGTTAACTTCTCTTTTAATCTCCTTAACAACAGTTTCCTTGTTTAGAACGCTGATATTTAGTTTCCACAGTGTACACTTCTGTCTGTCGTTCAGATGTATAGTTAAATGAATTACATTGTGGTCTGATATATCCGCTGTTCCTATGGAACATTCCCTCAACCTGTGTCTATCTGTAACGTTCATCAAAAAGAAATCTATTTGGGAGTGGACCCGGTGAGTAGCTGAGTAGTGGGTATAGTCTTTTTCAGATGCATGCAGGTCTCTCGTATTAGCAAGTTGAGATCTTTTGACTTAAGACATTTATGTCTTTTTATACTTGTTGTGTCTATAGAGTGGTTCAGGACCGTGTTCCAGTCACCTGCACAGACTAATACTCCTTCACTTTCAGATGTTAATCGCTCTCTATCACTATCGCTCTCTGGGGGGGGGTTGTGTTTTCTAATTGTGTTTTCAATTAGAAAACACAAACATGAACTTGAACAGACCTCCAAAAATGAGGGGAGATCTTGATGCCCCTCAACTGAGACCCCGTTGGTGGGTCGAGGGAGCAGCCTCTCACTCCGAGAGGGCCCAATGTTAAGGGTGGGTAATGAGTCAAAAAACAACTCAGCCATCCTACTGGTCCAACTTTTTCAGTATATATGTATATATATATGTATATATATATGTATGTGTATATATATGTATGTATATATATATATAAAAAGGGGGGAAGTCGCCTCTCCCAAAAAACAAAAAAACAGCTCACAACAGAGTCTCGAGTTTAAAGTTTCCATACCAGTTTAAATCCACGTTCATGTTTCCTTGGTGCATCCTCTCTGGAACTCCTGGAGTTTTGCCCTCGTTCTCTGGGTCGCGGCGTGCCCCTTCTCCCGGCGCTTAGCTGCCTGCTGCCATCCCATCCGCTCCAAAAGCCGTGTCTCTGGGAGGCTCTCTCCTTCGGTTGACTCCGGCTCTTCCACGGGGAAGCCGCGCTTCTTCAGCTCTCTCTGTGCCTCCTGTGTGGTACTGTATGTGCGGACTCCCGTGGCCCAGTGAATTCGCATGCTTGTCTAAGGTGTCTGGAAGCGGATACCCTTTTCTTTTAGGGCTTTTTTGACCATGTTATATTCCTTGCGCTTCTTTACAATCTCCGATGCATAGTCATGGTCGAAGTAGATTAATCTTTCACCCACTTGTATTTTCTTCTTTTTCCACGCTTCTCTCAATATCAACTCCTTGGTGGTAAACTCCAAGAAGTTGACAATAATGGGTCTCGGGGGTGCATTGTGTTGCGATCTGGGCGCCAGGGTCCGGTGAGTCCGCTGTATTTTCAAATCCATGTCTTGTGGTAGTGGCAACTCGCTTTTAATGAATTTCTCCACAAGCTGTGTTACCGAGTTTCCCTCTTCCCCCTCTGCCACCCCGAAGAAGCATATGTTGTTTCTTCTCAACCGAGATTCTAAGTCCGTACATTTTTGCTGTAGGACTCTTTGTTGTTTGAGATACGTACAGAGCTTCTCCGTTGCTTCCTCTGTCCATCCCTCCACCTGCTCCACCCGGGTCTCTGCCTCGTCAACGCGGTCCGACAGGCTCTGCACTGCCGTTGCCAGGTTATCGAGTTTCCCGTTGACTTCTTGCCTCAGTTGAATAATTTCCTGTTTCAGACAATCGTTGTGACCCTTGATATCATTTTTTAGCCCATTAATCGCCCTGATGATATCCCCGGAGTCAGTGTTTGTTGCATGATTTCTCTGACTTGCAGCAGCCGCTCCGCTACGGGTGTTAGCTTGAGCTACTCCGGCGTTGCTAACGTTAGCTTTCGGCGGTGAGTTGTGTTTTTGGCATTTTTTCTTTTCGTCTTTCGTCTTAGGTGATTCTTCCCCCACTCGTAAGGCCTTCGCTTTTATAAATATGACCTTACTTCGCCATCAGCCAAACCGGAAGTCGTAATGAGAATTTTAACCTTAAAAGTGAACAAATATATATATAAATATATATTAATGATGTTCAGTTCTGAACAAACCATGAGGAGATGATTCTAATTTGACCCTTCTTATTTTGATAACATTTATGTTTCATGGCACCTCACAAGACTGATTTAGTGAGAATCAGCCATTTATGTTTCACATGTATGTTCAATGTTCACATTCAGATTTTTAAAGTACTTTCTAAATAACAAAGTAATTCATATTTATCTGACTTCTTGTTTCAATGAATGAAAAATTAGCCATGAAGTAGTAAAGAAGAATGAGGATACGTTGAGATGCACACACACACACAATTATATATATACACACACACACACACACACACACACACACACACACACACACACACATACACACACACACACACAGATACGCACTAACACATATAAATACACACACACACTACTACACATTTAAAACCTGAACACATCTGATTGGATTATAAATGGATTTTAATTTACATCATTTATTTTTTTATTCAGATTGGAGAACTGCAGTTTGTCAGAGATCAGCTGTGCTTCTCTGGTCTCAGCTCTGACGTACAACCCCTCCCATCTGAGAGAGCTGGATCTGACTGGAAACAACCTGAAGGGTTCAGGACTGAAGCAGCTGAGTGATTTACTGAAAAGCCCAGACTTTAAACTGGAGACTCTGAGGTCAGTTCACTGACTGTCTGTTACTATTGTTGATGTTAATGTTTAACAACTGAACCTAATTTATGTACATACATAACTTACATCATGAACTTCATTTGTTTCCATATTTTCATTTTTTACTATACATACAGGGATTAAAGCAAAAAAAAATCTTCTGACTGAAAATTTTATATATATTTCTCGTCATCGAGCCAATTCTCGTTAAACTTGCACTTGCCTATCTTGGCTTGTGTCTGCCAGTGTGAAACACTTCTTTGTCTGTTACTATCTATGACAAGCCTACGGGGGAAATCAAACACTGTCCCCTAAATCAGTGTTTTTCAACCTTTTTTCAGCCAAGGTATTTTTTTCATTGAAAAAATCACAAGGCACCCCACTAACAGAAAATGTTAAAAAATGAAACTCTGTAGCCTATATTAACAATATAAAGTCATTCATGTCAAAGTGTCTTGAATAGGAATAAAATAAACACAAAGAAAAGGGTATTTTATGATCTTATATATTTCTTCTTTCAAATAAAAAGTGCAATTAACAATATAGTAGGGCTGGACGATTATGGCAAAAATAATAATCACGATTATTTTGATTGATATTGAAATCGCGATTATCAAAACATGATCATTCATTGTTACAGCCATTTATTTATTTGTTATTTTTTGTTGTTTCACACTGTTGGTACTGGGGGTGGCACTATGCTAACTTCCTGCAGGAGTGCATTTATACAGCCTGGCTAATGTGTGTGTACTGAGGCAAAAAGCTTTTGACCATGGCTACCTCAGCCATGGTTGAGGTTTAGGAGCAAGGAGTAATATTAAGATAATAGGCTACATGATCACAAACCCGAGGTGCTGTACATTTGCTGCTTATGTTGAGCAATAAATGAAGAAAAGCAATGAGAAGTGTTTGGACCTTGTTTTCTAAGAGCCAGCCTGACGCGCATCAATTAATTGCACCGGCACACACACCTGCAGTAAGTGTCAATGTAGCTACACTTACATTCATAGATTTGAAAACATAAGCATTAAGCATAAACGCGCCAATTAAAGACACTGGGAAGCTACTACAGTGTCAGGCGGGACCCAAACTGAAATATTTAAAAAGGATGGGCCGTGCAGAGTAAGAGATGTAATGTTAAACTAGCTAGCATGTCAAAAGCTTAACCACATGCGCTAACGTTACCGGGCAACCTCGCATCTCAATAACACTAATGAAATATGTAACGCCACTAAAATGTGTCCATGCAGGCGCAGCCTCGGTTTAATTAAGGGTCAAAACTTCACAGTACAGACCTACAAATCTTTGGCAGCGCTCACATTTTAACTTCTCTGTCAGCTATGCTAGGTTCAAGTTAGGTTTCGTTTTTTCTCTTTTTTTTCCGTCTCTCTCTCTCTCTGTTTGTGTGTATCTTGCTGGAAAAGAGGGGAGCGTTGGATTTATTCATAGGTGCACCGTGCCGGGTGCAGACAATCAGACAACCGGACAACCGGACAAACAGACAGACAGACGTTCCTGTCATTTATAGATAGATGTAGGGTATCACGTTATATATTATTATTATACCTCTGTAATTCTAACCGGATCTGCATTGATCTCATATATGGGCCTTTCAGCAGTCAAATTGATGGAAGTCCGTCATAGCGACGGAAAACTTTAATGCCTGTACATAGTTCAGTGTGTAGTTATAATGATTTAATGACAGCATTCATAAACGTTTGATATTGACATAATGTTTATGACGCGTTCATGGCTGTGTCATGTAACAGATATGACTGTCATGTCACTCTTATGACGATACCTTCAAGTAAGGTGTTACCGAATTAGGTCTGATCATTGATATTGATCCTACAGAACACAAGCACACACACACACACACACACACACACACACACACAAACAGAAAGACAAACACAGACTTCTTCATCTTCTTCTTTTTCTTCTGTTTCTTTTTTTTCTTCTTTTTTCTTCGTCTTCTTTCTTCTTACTCTTCTTTTTTCTTCTTCTTCTGTGTGGGAGGATTGAGAGTGGAAGAGCTGAGAGTTCGGAGATTTTTCTTTCTTTCTTTGCTTTTTCTATCCTTTGTTTTTTGATTTATTGTTAGTTGTGGTTGTTTTATGTGTTTAAGTGTTTTATTTAGTTTACTTTAGTTTATAGCTGTTTTCTGTGTTTCTGCTGGCCAGGCTTTGTCTTGGCCAGCATGGCCTCTAGTGGCTTCACCAAGCTGTCACGGAAGCATGGCATCAAAGTTGGTGCCGGCTCTCCGTGCAGCGTGGAGGAGGTGGCGTTGCCAGTGGGGGAGATCATCGGGCACAGTTCTGTAAGGTCTGCTGCTAGTATGAACAAGGCAGTGGTTTTGTTTTTGGAGAAGGTGGAGCAGGTGAATGTGGTGGTGGAAAAAGGGATCACTGTAAATGGGCTGTTTGAGCCAGTGTTACCTTTGACACAGCCCGCGTATGGAGTTTATTCCCTATCTTAATTCAAGAGCATATTAAATGGATTTGAGAACAGTATTTATTGATTTCATGCTCAGATTTTGTGATATTTTCTCTCAAAACTCTGCTCACGTGCTCAAATTTGCTCTGTGCATGCTCACACTGGGTCCTCACACTCGGTTACAACGCTGCTCGCGCAGATTTCCTGCACTCGCACTCGAGTTCTTCCTCTCGCGCTCAAGTAGCTTGTGCTCGCAGATCTCTGCTCTGCTCTTGGATTTTTTGTGGATCAAAGCTGTCAAGCAATAGAAGGCCGGCTAGTATTGACCAATCAGACTGTCCCTGTTTGTTTACAGTGCGTTCACTGTTCTTGGACCCTTCTGACCCTGTTCAAACCATAGACTGTATATAAGTTCAAACACAAAACAATCATCTGTGTCATATAAAACACTTGTTTATTTTCACATCAGCAGTAAATGATCAACATTATCATTCATTTGGAGTCATGACACCGGTGACTGTACATCCAACATTCACCCTCTTTTCTCTTTGTTTTTCCTCTCTAACAACTCCTGAGGGAAATATTCAGCTCTTTAGCTGCTAAATTCTCCTCAAACATAATTAACAGATCAATATTTTGGGGTTTTGTAGAGTGGATTTTTAGAGCTTTCTCTCTTAAAACAGCTGAGCACTGCCAGTGAACCAAAACCATAAACCAAAACACTGACCAACAGTGGTCAAAAAAATGAAAGAAACCACATTTATTACAGCACCGGAGGTCAGCAGTGTATAAACCCGGTTGAAAGAGTGCCCGCCCGTCTGCGACGCTCCTCGAAGAACAACGAACGCACCCGTAAAAAAACAGGGACAGTCTGATTGGTCAATACTAGCCGGCCTTCTATTGGTTGACAGTTTTGATCCACAAAAAATCTGTGAGCACAAGTTCCCTGAGCACGAGAGGAAGAACTCGAGTGTGAGCGCGGGAAATCTGCGCGAGCAGCGTTGTAACCGAGTGCGAGGACACACTGTGAGCATGCGCAGAGCAAATTTGAGCGCGAGAGCAGAGTTTTGAGAGAAAATATCACAAAATCTGAGCATGAAATCAATAAATACTGCTCTCAAATCCATTTAATATGCTCTTGAATTAAGATAGGGAATAAACTCCATACCCGCGGCGAGGATCACACTATCTAACGTGCCTCCATTCATCAGTGATGAGTTTCTGATCAGAGAGTTGTCTCGCCATGGGAAGGTAATGTCCTCGATTAAAAAAGTTTTGTAGGGTTGTAAGTCACCACTGCTGAAACATGTGTCTCACCGCCGGCAGCTTTGCTATTGAACAACAAGTCGGAGGATGTTAATTATAGCTTTACCGTGCGAGTGGATAATTTTGATTACACATTGTTTGCTACATCTTCTCTTATGAGATGTTTCGGCTGTGGTGAGGAGGGACATACTATAAAGGCCTGTCCTAACCGTGCCGGCCCGGCTAAGCCGGGCTCGGCTGGTGGGGCGATGATTGCTGCTGCCGCCGCTGAACGGCCGGTTCCTGCTGTGCGGCGACGCAGCCAAGGTGCTGGGGGGGTGGACGAGGCTGTAGACGGCTCAGGCTCAGTCGGAGCGGTTGTTGAGCAGGGAGTGGACAGAGAACAAAGCCGGGATGGTGCTGAGGTGAGTGAGAGGGAGAGTGGAGCAGGTGAAGGTATGGCAACTGAGGTGATGAGTGAGGTTGTAGGAGCTAAACTGTGTGAAGCAGGTGAGGGGGCAGGTGACTGGTCAGGAGACAGGTGAGTTGGGTAAAACAGGTGAGGTGACAGCTGAGTTGTGTGAGGGTGGTGCAGCTGCTGGGACGGATTGGTGATGTGGTGAAGCGGCGCAGTAAACGTAACAATGTGGTGAATGCTGCTGTGGGCGGGAAAACTGGTCGGCTAGAGACGAAGCCGAGTGCTGCAGACAGCAGCGACAGTGAAGGCTGCATGTCTGACTGTAGTGACCTGTCTCTGTCACAGGTAGCTGCTAGTCAGGACCACAAATTGTATTCTAGTCAAATGTTTAAAATGTTCCGACAGATGACTAAAGGCATAAAACGCTGAACATAGAACAGCATTTTCCTGATAAACTTGCATTTTACAACTCAGCCAGATATGTGATTAAGAACAGAGCTTCATCAGATCTCACTGAGCAAGAAATACATAGACTAAAAAAACAGATGACAAAAGTGAGAAAACAACTCAGGTTTTAATGACGATTAGGCTGATGATTTTATTTTAATTTATTTACTGTCATGTTTTTATTTTTAACATTTCCCTCATGATGGATTCCTTTAGAGTGGGGACGTTAAATGTAAACGGTGCCAGAGAAGAGAAAAAAAAAAGGGCGCTGGTGTTTGACACAGCAAGGTTGAAAAATATTGATGTTTTATTTTAACAAGAAACGCACAGTGATGAGAGCAAGGAGGTGGACTGGAACAGAGAGTGGGAAGGACAGGTAGCTCTGAGCCATAACACCTCCCTCAGTGGAGGGGTGGGCTTCCTGTTCTCCAGAGCTTTTAATCCATCTTCACTGGAGGTCGAGCATGTTGTAAAGGGGAGGTGTCTTTTAGTAAAAGCACAGTTTGAGCATCACACTCTGGTTTTTATTAATATTTATGCTCCAACCAACGGTGCAGAGAGGAAGAGCTTTATAGAACAAGTCAACACTAGACTGAATTGCTGTGGCTCGGAGGAGTTTTTATTCTTGGGTGGGGATTTTAATTGTACTGAGTACGAGTTTTTAGATCGCAACCATGCAGAGCCTCATCCAGCCTCCCAACACACTCTGAAGCAGCTGGTCTATTCTCATGGCCTTGTGGATGTGTGGAGGAGGATGAACTCAGACTGCAGACAGTACACATGGTCCCATGTAAGAGAGGACAGGATCTCTTCAGCTAGACTGGATCGTTTTTATTGTTTTAAGCACCATTTTAATGTTGTAATATCGTGCCTGTTGGTTTTACTGATCATTCTTTAGTTTTATGTTGACTTACTATAAAGAATATTCGACCCAAGAGTGCATACTGGCATTTTAATTCAGTTTTAACCTTTGATAAAGGTTTTAGTGAGGTTTTAAGTTGTTTTTGGATTGCTTTTAGAAACAGGAAAGCTGATTTTACATGTCTTAGACAGTGGTGGGACCATGGCAAAACTGAGATAAAGCTCTTGTGTCAGCAGTATACTCTCAATGTCTCACGTGACACCTGTTGATCTATGAAAGACCTGGAGACTGAGATTTTGGAGCTAGAAACAATGAGTGCTTCCACGGAAAATCTGGGATATATTGAAATCCTCAAGTCTAAAAAAATGGCCCTAGCCAATGGTACAGGTCGCACTGGTCCGTTCCCAGGTCCAAAACATTAGTGCGATGGATGTTCCCTCTAGTTTCTTTTTTGGCCTGGACAAAAAGCATGGACAGACAAAGATGATCCACTCTTTGCTCTCTGATACGGGGCAGGAACTCATTGAGCCAGGTCAGATAAGGAGGCGTGCTGTGGATTATTCATCCCTTTATACCAGTGAGTATGATGAGGTGCATGATTCACTGTTTGAAGGGTTCTGTGGTGAGCTACCTCAAGTCTCTGAGGAGACTAATGCACAGCTGGACCGGCCACTGCAGATGGAGGAGCTGCATGCCGCCCTGCAGATTATGCAGGGACGGAGGGCTCCTGGTATCGATGGCCTGACCGTAGAATTTTATAAAGCCTTCTGGCAGATTTTAGCACCTGACTTTTTAGATGTTCTTAATGAAAGCCTGACCTCTGGTTCTCTGCCATTATCCTGCGGAAGGGCTGTCGTTACTCTTCTGCCAAAAAAGGGCAACCTGCAGGAGATTAAAAACAGGCGCCCCGTGTCACCTCTGTGTACAGATTATAAAGTTCTGTCCAAGGCTTTGGCTAACAGGCTGAGGGAAGCTATGGAACAGGTCATCCACCGGGATCAGACCTACTGCGTACCTGGCAGGTCCATGGTGTAAATGTAAATGTAAATGTAGTTTATTTATACAGCCCTTTATAAACAGTCCTTGCGGTGTACCAAAGTGCTTTACAGCAGGTAATAAATAAATAAAGAGAAAAATAAAAACAATTAAAATCAATAAAATAACAGTGAAAGCAATAAAATACAACAAAATCGAATAAGATAGAATAAGATAAAATAAAATAAAATAAAATGAAGTGTAGACAATGTCTACCTGATTCGGGACGTTTTGGTGGTCTCCAGCTCATTGGGTATAAATACTGGTCTCATTTCGTGTTGTTATATAGTGACATTGAGAGTACACTGAAGTTCAATGGCAGTCTGTGTTCTCCTTTTAGAGTGCATAGAGGCATCCGGCAGGGCTGTGCTCTGTCTGGGATGCTCTATGCACTCTCCCTGGAACCCCTCCTCTGTAAAATTCGCACAAGCATTGATGGCCTGGTTTTACCTGGTTTTAGAGAAAATGTCATTTTATCTGCCTATGCGGATGATGTTGTTGTTTTAATTAAAACAAAAAGAGATGTTGACATTTTAGCTAATTTAACTGTTTTATTTAATGCTCTGTCCTCAGCAAAAGTAAACTGGGCTAAGAGTGACGCCCTTGCTGTTGGCAGATGGCATGACGGTCTCCCAGTTCTTCCCCAGAATCTGTCTTGGAAAACACACGGCTTTAAGTATCTTGGTGTCTTCCTCTGCAGTGAGGTGGTGACCAGGAAGAACTGGGAGGGCATTGTAGACAAAATAGAAGGTAAACTTAAAATGGAAGTGGCTGCTCCCTCAGATGTCATACAGAGCAGGGACGTGCACATGATTATAGAGCGGCAGGGACTCAAAGGTAGAAAAGGGTAGAGCAAAGTGCACGTCAATTATTATTTTTATTCGGTCCTTTACACAATATGGAAATTAATGTAAAATTAAAAAATAAAGTGCTAATAGTAAAGCTAACTACTTAGCTGTGTGTCCTGTGTAGGTGAAAGTGATGCATTTGCTCTTTCTTTTGTGTCAACAAATTATTGTCAACATGAGTTCATTCACATTATCAAAGGCTTGGAAGAAATGCAAAGCAATAAAACACTGGTTTATTATTAGGCTATTTAAAGTTTAAATACAGATGGTAATATTTCAAACACAGATAACCTACAGCTTATATCCCCAGAATGCTGAAATTACTATATTATTATTATTATTATTATTATTATTATTTTGTTAGCCTACACAGTAGTAGCAAAGTCACAATAAACTTTATATCTAAACCTCGGACCTGTACTTCAGACATGTAGTGAGGGAAATATGATCTGCCGTAAACACGGTGCATTTTATTTTGAAAATTAACCCAGTGTTTTATTTTGTATTTTGTACATGATTTCCTGTCCCGCACTATTTGCTCTGTTCTGATTTGATGTGCCGTGCTCCCACGTCCGGCAAAAATAGATGCTGACACATTGACTAAAATAGAGTTTTTCTGAAATATTACTCATATTCAAGCACGTTGAATAACTAATCCCTAACAGGAATGTATTAATGTTATTTAAAAAACAACAACACACACACACAGAGGGCACGTTTTAATACGAGGCAAAAAGGGCAGGGGCTCAAGCACCCCTAGGGCCCTATGTGCACACGTGCCTGATACAGAGGTAGAGTTCTTGTGCTAAATAATCTTGTGGCCTCAATGCTCTGGCACCGTCTGGCCCGTATGAATCCTCCCTCAAAGTTCCAATAATTGTACAAGGTTCATAATCTAAGAGATTAAATGAAATAATGAGCATGACAGTTTTCTTTTATTTCCAATGCACACTAAGAATAATAAACATATCAATCATAAGCAGAGTATCATAAAAACAGAGTTCCATTACCAGCAGCGATGCTAACGGGCATGATGACTTGAACAGCTGCCAATGTGAACTTGTCCATCGTATTATCTGAACCACTGATGTGAAGAACTAATGTTAATCAAGATAATAATAATAATAATAATAATAATAATAATAATAATAATAATAATAATAATAATAATAATGATGGAGTCATCAGGCTGAAGCATCAGCTGGGCTTTGGGCTGGATCACCTTATCAAAGCTGGTCTGCTCAGTGTTTCCCTCTCTCTTCCACCAGCAACATCTCTTTTCTTTCTTTGCTTCATGTGTTTGTTATTGTCTAGCACACATTTCCCCTCATCCATGCACTTCCCTACACTACTGATTCTACACATTACACATGGAGTTTACATTTAGTTTGTTAATAACTTACTTTAATACATTATTTTAGTTTTTGAGATTCAAACATGTGTTCTCCTTGTTAGTCTGAACCTTGAGCCAGTTCATGATAATATGTTGTAATATTTGTGTCATTACAGATTTACTGCCTTTGGACTCTCAGACACTGAATGTGAAGTTGTGACCTCAGCTGTGAAGTCCAACCCTCATCTGACAGAGCTGCACCTGAGACTCAACAACCTGTCTGGTTCATCAGAGAAGCTTCTGTCTGCTGTACAGGAGAGTCCAAACTGTAAACTGGGTCTGATGTGAGTTCACTGACTGTAGCTTTGGTAGATTAATCACCATGTAATGCTCCTGAGAAAATACATTCAAAATGTCTTAAAGCTGCAATATGTAGTGAACGAGTCCAACCTCCAGGTCCCTTCTTCCTCTCTGCTGCACTTTACTAGAGTATTTATTTTATTTTCCTCCATTTGAACACAAATATCTGGACTTTCTACTCCTCACATTGTCAAACAGACTCGTTACTTGTTTCAGTGACTTTATAAAAAGAAGACATGATGTGTAAATAAATGATAGAAAACTATGGAGCTACTATTGGAGCAATACTATTTGCAAATGCGTATCTCAGTTTGTGTTTGTGTAAAAAATCCATATGTCTGTATTCAGATTTGCAAGTGAAGACAAATCTGCAAATGTTTGCAAAGATCTGTGAATGTCTGTCATCAGTTACAACTCAGGCAGGAGCTCTCGATCTTTTTACACATGATTTTTGCTTCACTTCTGCCGTGGCAGATCTGCAAATGTGTAGAAAATCGAGAGCTCCTGCCTGAGTTGTAACTGATGACAGACATTCACAGATCTTACTGGAAATCTTTAGAGTTTCATGTTTCATGAACATTGTTTGATGAAGAAACTCCTAGATGTAGATGTGAGCAGGTGATGTGAACAGCTGACGTCTTAATTGATGCCCCAGAAATGACAGAAAGGAAATGATGAGCTGTGAGAAAGATCAGAATGACTGAGGGATGAGAAATCAAACTATAGATGTGAGCTTGTAAAAAAGATGCTCTTCCTGTCTGAACTTTCTCTGAGCTTCATTTTTACATTTAAGGAATAAAATGCATAAAAAAAATACATTTAATAAAAAGATGATGTGAAGAACAAATGTTCATCAAAATAATGAGCATCAAACTGTTTGATCATCAAATGCATGAAGTAAATATAAAGTTTCCTCTTTCATGATAACATATGTTGGAATATTTGTGTCATTACAGACTTTCTGACTGTGGACTCTCAGAGACTCACTGTGAAGTTTTGGCCTCAGCTCTGAAGTCCAACCCTCATCTGACACATCTGGACCTGAGTAGTAACAAACTGTATGATTCATCAGTGAAGCGTCTGTCTGCTGGACTGGAGAGTCCAAACTGTAGACTGAAGACTCTGAAGTGAGTTCACTGACTGAAGCTTCAGTGAAGTTTCAAATGTTTGGTTCATAATTTTCAGGATTTTCTGAACACAAATGTGTAGAATTTAAATGTTTTCAGGAATTTAAAATCCACAGTCTTGTTGTGAGTAAAAATGACTTCCAGAGTGTAAACTAATATGAGGCTTCAGCAGTCTGAGTTCCACATATCAAGTAAGTATGTTTGTGTTTCTTCAGTGTTTCCTTGCTGAGCTGCAGTGGAGGGATCCAAACTCAAAGAGGGAATTTACTTCTAAATATTCTGTTTGAATCTGATCCAGTTTACTTGATGAAGGAGAAATATTTCTTTATTATATTCATTAATGTGTTTTAATGAGTAATGTCTGATCATTGATATTGATCCTTCAGAACACACACACACACACACATACACACACACACACACACACACACACACACTCACACACACACACACACACCGAAACACACACACAGACTCACACACACACTCACGGAGACACACAACACACACACAATTGACACACACAGAAACTATAACACACACACAGGCTCTCACACACACAAAGACACACACTACACACACACACACACAGCCGGATGCACACTCACGCAGAAACACACACTGACACACACACAAAGACACACACACACACAAAGACACTCACACACACATACACACACACACACGCTCATTTTTACATTTAAGGAATAAAATGCATCAGAAAAAATAGATTTAATAAAAAGATGATGTGAAGAACAAATGTTCATCAAACTGTTTGATCATCAAATGCATGAAGTAAATATAAAGTTTCCTCTTTCATGATAACATATGTTGGAATATTTGTGTCATTACAGACTGGATCAATGTGGACTCTCAGAGACTCACTGTGAAGTTTTGGCCTCAGCTCTGAAGTCCAACCCTCATCTGACACATCTGGACCTGAGCCTCAACAAACTGTCTGATTCATCAGTGAAGCGTCTGTCTGCTGGACTGGAGAGTCCAAACTGTAGACTGGAGACTCTGAAGTGAGTTCACTGACTGAAGCTTCACTGAAGTTTCAAATGTTTGGTTCATAATTTTCAGGATTTTCTGAACACAGCCAGATACACACTCACGCAGACACACACACACACTTCAGTGTTTCCTTGCTGAGCTGCAGTGGAGGGATCCAAACTCAAAGAGGGAATTTACTTCTAAATATTCTGTTTGAATCTGATCCAGTTTACTTGATGAAGGAGAAATATTTCTTTATTATATTCATTAATGTGTTTTAATGAGTAATGTTTGATCATTGATATTGATCCTTCAGAACACACACACACACACACACACACACACACACACACTCACGGAGACACACAACACACACACACACACACACACACACACACACACACACACACACACACACACACACTCACACACACACACACAGACTCACACACACACACACAGACTCACACACACACACACACACACACACACACACACACACACACACACACAGACAGACTCACGCACACATACACACACAATTGACACACACAGACACTATAACACACACACAGGCTCACACACACACACAAAGACACACACACACACACAGACACACAGACACACACACACAAACACACAGACACACACACACCGAAACACACACACACACACAGACTCACACTCACACACACATAGACTCACACTCACACACACACAGACTCACACTTAAACACACACACACACACAAACACACAGACAC
>JAJDFG010000349.1:132500-185000 GCA_021039105.1 Scomber colias
GCTCTGACTGATTGTCATGTGATGATTTAACAGCAGGAAACATCTTCAAATCCCACAGAGACTCTGTAGCTTTAAACTTTGATAAGAGTTGACATGTATCAGCAGTAAATCCATCAGTAAACTGATGAGTGAATGTCTCTGTTTCTGCAGTAATGATGTGTTCATGACTCTCAGCACTTTATTTCCTCTGTGTACTTGAGTGAAATCTGCACAGGAAACACACTTGATAGTAAAAGTGTGTGCAGGTGTGTGAGCTTGGAGCTCAGTGTGTTCACTCCAACACGTTAACATGAGAGCTGAAAGGAAGCAAGCTACGCTGCACAGCTGTTCCACTTCTGGTCTGAACAGGACTGAAGTCCCTGCTGCTCTTTATACTGGATGTGCTGCATCACTGACTGACAGCTGATCAAGTGAGTCTCACTAAACACTCATTTATCTCCTCTGTTCTTTCTTCTTCTCTCATCAGATGGTCATGATCTCTGTCAGAGTGAGAGTGAACATCCAGGAGTGTTGAGAGAGGATCAGCTGGATCCTGATGATCCATCTGGAGTCTGGATCTGGATTTTGTCGTCTTCACTTAAGTCTCTTAACTGACTACAAACTGAACAGTTATCTCTGGATTTAGCTGAAGTCAGCACTTTACAGATTAGTTCTACATGAGCAGTTTGATGCAGAAAAGATAAAAACAGGTGTTATAAGTCAGACTGTGAGCCTGGGCTCATATTTATCAAGCGTCTCAGAATCACACTGAGAGTTAACGAGGACTAAAACTAATGAATGAAGCAGAAGAGAATTGACTGTGACTTTCAGCAGGAGAAGGATTACTGCTGGGAGAGAGTGAGACGTGGCTGTTTTACCACAGTCAGAGCAGCAGAGTAGAAATAATGATGACGTGTTGTAGTTTTCTCACAGTCTCAGCTGGAAATATTAAACAGTGATCATTTGGTATATTATGTGTATAGACAGGTAACCAGGCAGGTAACTTACCAAGGTTATGGAACTAAACTATGAAGCCAACATTCATTATAAGATGATATTTACAAAGTGTAAAGAAAGCCTGAGAAATAAATGCAGCCTATAAGATAACATTAAGATAACAGGCCATGTGACTGAGCTGGTGAAATTCTCTTGGTTCAGCCTCATGGTTTCACAGCCTGTAATAGTGCTGCATCTTGCACATACTACACAGACACATGTTGTAAAGCCTCTCCATGAAGAACATCTTCTCTTCCACTGTCCACTTCCTCTTTCAGCTAAACCCCAAGTTAACTTATGTTCTCCACATGAAGGTAAAAACAGCGTAACCATAGAAACAGATATAGTTCAGCTGCATCCTCCTCTCTCTAATATCAGACTGTAGCTCTGCTGTTATTTGAAGCAGCATCAATAAAACAGAAGTTATAAAACTCTTTTCCTTCTAAAAGTAGGAGAAGAGATGTGTCACTCTGATCATTTTTGGACAGTTAGGAGTGATTTCTGCTCTGAGACGCTTGATAAATACGAGCCCAGATGTGAAAACCTGCATGCAGGTCAAATCACATCCTGGTTCTGTTGATAACAACATCAAGCCTGTGCTTTTTTATTCAGCTTGAAACTCTTCCTTTCCTGTCTTGGAGGCGTCTAACTCTTGTGTAACATACTTGTATATAGATGTTTGTCATGTTAAGAAATATTTATTAAATACTGAGACTGTTGTTCAGGATGAAAGAAACCAACAAATGAAGAAATGTAAATGAACAGACAAGAAGCTTCAGATGGTTCAGCTGACAGAGACAGGAGCTTCACTTCTGATAACAGAGATAAAGTGATGTCTGCTGGAGTCATCAAACGGCTCATTGGACCAAAGATTGTACTGTCACAATACCAGAGGAACAGGACGGTGAATGAGGAGCATCATACACACCACCGATGTGTGTGTGAACAGACTGTTTGTACATAGGACTCAACTATCATAAAGATGATGAATATTTCCTGCAGCTTCAAACCCTGCAGCAGCTGTCAGGAGGAAAATGAAAGAGTTGAAATAAGTGAGCGTGTTAACAAAGCTTCAGCTGTTATGGTAAGCTCCTCCCCAACTGCTCCCAGGTGTGTTTAATGTTAGAACAATGACAGAAGATGGGATCCGTCCCAGCATGCATCATCAGAGCTAGTAACCTCTTCATGCTGGTGACCCTCTACTGTGTGGAAAGTGTGTCACTCACTCTACCATGTGATTCAACTCCAGACTCAACTTCTTACTAACTCTGACAATGATCAGTGTTTTCATTTTGACTATGTATTGAAATGTTTTCATATTATTACATTTTACTTTTTACTTTTTACTCCATATGCTGAGTATTGATTGTATTGATTAAAACATTAGAGTCTTAATTAGTAAATGTAGTAGTTCCGGTTAAAAGTTGATACTAAGTTGTAACCTGTATATTTTTATGAGCATTAATTTTCATTTTTTTAAGTACATTTTTTGGGGCTTTTTGCCTTTAATGTACAGGTCAGTAGAGAGAGACAGGAAGCTGGAGGTAGAGAGGGGGATGGAATGAAATGCAGGAAAGGACTGCAGGAGTCGAATCGGGGTCGCCTGCAGCAAGGACTGTAGCCTCAATATGGGGCGGGTGCTCTACCCACTGAGCTATGCTCTACCCTGAGATTTTCTTATTTTTAATGATGATGGAGTATACTATGAGAAGTTAAGTGTAATGCCTATATGTATATCTTTAATGGACTAGGCAGAATGTATTTATCTTTAGTTAAAGACCACTGATGGATTGTTTTTAATATCTAATGGACTTAAGTATGGTAAGCATATTTACTCTTTAATAGTTTTAAGATGACTTGATGTGTTTAGTTATTAATATTGACTGTTTTCATTGTTTCTGTAGTTTATGCCTTTATGAAAGTTGACGTTTAGTGCTTAAAAAGATAAAAATGAGGTTGGTTTATTTTAACGCAATATTGTGGGAGTCAATGTTTTTTCCTTGTAGTGGTTATTTGGCTGTAATCATATAAGCTGATATGTTTGACCAATCACAGATCATTTCTTGGGGTTGTTCTTCATTCGTTGAGGTGAACTGATGTCACTCTGTGTGAAAGATTTGATTGATCACTTTTAAAGGCTCCAGATGACATTTCATTAAATATTAAAGGTGTCTATCTTTTATGTTATATTCATTTAAAGTTTTATTTTCTTCTATTTACCTTTCTAATATTGTTTTGTTCTTGTAAAAATGTTGTAAAATAATTTGAATAATAATTGAATCTGTGTTCTTTGTTTTAGATCTGTTCCATTATTCTTATTCATTATTCATTTCTATTAGTTTCAGGAAAGGATTGTCTGTGTAATTTGGTGATTAGTATGTTATTCATACTTTTTAATTTCAGAAATAAAAGTGTGCCAAAAAGAAGTTAGTGAGATTATTTCTTCACTTATTTTGTCAAAGCTGTAAGGACAAAAAGATAATTGAATAAAGTCCAGTGTGTGTGTATTTCCCCTTGGACAGATAATGCATTTTAAATATCAATTTATACATCAAATTTAAGCTTTAAATATCTTGAAAACTGTTAACCGATTATTGTAGTAATGAAAATTAGTCAATGTTGTACTTTAACTGTAACTCAAACGTGTCTTGTTTCCTACTATTTATCTTGCTGACCTGTAGCAGCTGAATGTAATATATTTGCCCATTTTTTGATATAGTAAGCCGATAACATAATATCAGTATATATAAATAATACAAAATCAAAAAGCTCCAGACAGAATCATTCTCATACAAATGCTGTTTAAATAATCTCCCCTAGTCTCCCCCTGCTGGTCTTAATAAGTATTGCATGTGTGGTAGGGAGGTGGGAGTGACAGATCCTATGAATGAAAGAGTAATTAGAGACAGGTGAGTTGAACTCATGATGAGAAGGGGAGATCAGTGAAGTCTTTTCAACCCACGCGAGCTCTTTAGTTATTTTAATAAGGAGAAAGTTGAAGTTGATGTTTTGTGATACTGAACGCATTACGGAAATACATCGATGTGATGTGACTCGGGCAGCAATTTAATTTCTTCCATGCTGCTTCTCTCTCCTTAGCAGTGTTATTTTATTACTGAACTATATGATCACATTCGCCACAGGCCAGCAGGGGGAGCTCCAGTTACAGTGAGGTGACGTAACTCGAGCTTTTTTTCTCAGTAGTTGCCATCATAGACATATACTGGAGCCGCTTTGTTAATAATATTAATTGGAAGGAAGTTTGGATGCTCCCTCACACATTTTTAATTGTAAACAAGGTTAGTAAGGTGTCTTTTAAAATGATCTACAAATACAACCCTGCCAACCATTATATGCAGAAATTTAAAAAGACATTAACACAAACTGTTCTTTTTGCAATTTACACCCAGAAATGATTGGTAGACCTCAGCAGATTTATTATTGATCATCTCCTCAAAGATTTCCTTCTACTCTGGGAAAATGTTGTGTTTGGCATCCATGATTAGGCTATCCTAAGAAGGAAGGAAAATGTTATTTATTAATTAATTTGATTTTATTTCTGGCAAAATGTTATATTCATAAGAGTAAATTTAATAAGAAAGAACCTTGTTTTGTTGTTTTTCTGAAAGAAATCGGGCATTGTTTTAAGTTGCTTGATAATTTGACTAATCAAAAGGCATTAAAGGTATTAAAACATTAAATATATGTACCCATTTCAACATTGTTGTTTAATATAACTACCCCTGGCTCTTCTGTTATTTAGTGTCTTACGTGTATGCTGTTCATTGTATACTGTCTGTATGCTCTTCTCTCAATAAAGAAAAGGAAAAAAAATAGACACAGAGACGCTGCGTTGACTGTGGAGAGGCGTGCCTAAAGCGCCGCCATCTTGGTACAGGGCGAGCAGAGGCAGTACGGATGTAAGAGCTACTCCACAGTCTCAAAGTATTATTCCATAGACTGTATAAAAGAAGAAGGCCTTAAACTAGCGATTGAGGCCATAAACACATTTTGAAAACGTTTACTGAGGTTAGAAATCAAGTGAGAAGTTGGCGAAATCTCCATTGACTTGTATAGAGACGGTCGCCCCCTGGTGGCCTTTTGATAAAATGCAGTTCTAAGTTACTTCCACGTTGGCCTCTTTTCAGAGCACTGGAACTCTCCGCCTGCATTATTTACTGAAATCACATTACAAAAATGACTTCACGTAAGTACCAGAGTGGCAGCACAAGAAAGAAACTGTGTAGAACAGTTGTCTTTCAGAGGTTTTAGCTTCCATAGGCTTGATTCATGAAAGACAGGTCTTCCTAATATTCTTATAAATATTTTTCTAAGGGGATTCTTCATGGTGTTGCACATACCTGAAATATTTCAAAGTTCTGCTACTTAACCTTACAGTGATAATAAAAATAATAATAGTAATAATGATAATGATGATAGTATTATTAATTATAATAGTCATAATAATATAAATAATGATAATAATAATATAATGATAATAACAATATAATTATATTGATAGTGATGATAATAATACAATGATAATGATAATAGCAATAATGCTTTTATGAATCATTTCTTTTCTTGTTGCTGATCAGGTGCTGTGTGTCTCAGTGAGCAGCAGTCCAATCCCCTGCTGGTTCGATCCTTTCACAGTCCTCTTTCTATACTAAGTGTTTTTACTCCAATGAGGAAGTCTTTGTGTCTGTTTGTACCAGCAGACCAACAGTCAGAAAACGTCACAAAGCTCTCAAATTACACCCATGTGACATCCACTAAAGAAGAAAGAGGGAGGTGCAGACATGCAGGAAGTAAAGTTGAAAGTATTCAGACTGACTCCATTGTACAGTCATCAGAGCAGAAGGAGGAAAACAGTGTGAGGCAGGTGAGTGTTAATATTCGGACTGTAGATAATGATTACTGTCATTATTGATCAATCTGATGATTATTGATCACATTCATTGTTTAGTTGATTAAAGTTTGTCAGAAAAATGTGAAATGACAGAGTTTGAGGTGTTGAAATGTTGTTTCCTGTTGTTGTTTTTCTGGTTTGTGCGTCCTCACAGCGATGTCACGTGACTCACTGCTGAGCTCTAAATAGAGAGAAGTCACAGTTAAGAAGCTCACACATGTTTATCTGAAGTCTGTTTGTTGGATTTAAACCAGAGTCAAAGTTTCTCTTTGTGATGACTAGAAAACACACATGGTTGTAGTTAAAGTCATGTCAACTAATAAGAAGCTACTAAGTTGAGAGGCAGGACTGGGTTTATTATACTGTGTATGTGTGTGTGTCTCCAGTGTTCCTGGTTTACCTCTCAGACTCCAGAAGATGAGGATGGAGCAGAGTCTCTAACATCCAGCTGTGTTGATGAAGAGTGAGCAGTCTGATGATGATCCTCTAAACTTCAGTAATGAACCTGGACCCTCAGACACAAAGTAAGAGACTGTTTCTATTTAAACTGACCTGAAGATGATTCAGTTTTTATATCTTATTGAAGAACCAACACACTCTCTACTAAACCATCTCCATCAGTTATTAGTTTAGTGTGAAGATCTTCTGCAGCAGGTTCAGCATCTTAATATAAAGAGTCAGCTGATGTGTTTATCAAAGCTGTGCAGCTCATAGAAATATGTGTAAATGATTCAGTCAGACTACATGCATGCTTCAGACTCTACAAACACACTGTGAGTTTACAGGAGATTCATATTCAGGATGTGTCATATTCATTCACAGTTTACACATTTACAAGTTCAGATCTCTTTATTCTTACATGTTTTCAGCTGTAGATACAAGAAGAAGCACAGAGCTGATATTCAGACTTATTTCAACATGTTTATGAAAATGTAGTAAAAGTAGAATATGAGCTGAAATGATGAAGGTCTTAAGGAGGGTTCAGCATCAGCAGTTAGAAACAAAAGGTCCAGTTCTGACACAAACACCTGAACTGTGTTTCTTATTTGTACAACAGAAAAAGCTCCAAAAGGTGTTGAGTTCTCAAAACTCTTCATACAATCCTAAAATCACAGAGTGAAGCTGCTGAGTTTATTGATCTTCTCAAAGAGAAATAACTTATTATCAGCATCATTCAGACTAGAAGCTGGTTGATCATAAGTAGAGACAGACAGGAAGGATGAAACAGTGAGATATTACAGGAGGGCAGTCACCATGTTTCACTAGTTTCACTTTATTGGGGAACTGCTGGCTTACTGATCACTTATAAGATCATTTATTTATGACAGTTTTGAAGCAGATTGATTTAACAGTAGTTTAAATCACATATGTATCCTACTATTAAAATCCTGCTTTGTCCTTTTTGCTTCAGTTTCAGGAGCTCTCTGCTGACAGTTTTCACACCAGCGTTAACCAACCAATCAGAATGTGAAGACAGCAGAGTTCACTGAACCACAACAAACAGGTGAGCTGTGAAAGCAGAACACTAACTGGACCTTGTGCTGAGATTACACTTTAGCTTTTATTCCCTACATTAAAGACAGAAAACAGTCCGTTTTAACACATACATGTCTATAACTGAGAAAACTGGATGTGATAGAAAGCTCCAGAACAGCTTCTGAGTAGATTTGTAGTAAGATGTTTTTACTGAAGATCCTCTTGAGCTTCTCTGACATTTAAACGACTGCAGCCAAACTGGGCTGTTTGTCAAATGAGTCAGATCCAGTACAAACACACAATGAGTTTCTATTGGCAGACTGACAGAAACACAACTGTTCTCTTATCAATGTTCTCTGATTTTAACAGAGAGCCAAGATGAGGAAGAGGGACCTTCTCAATATCCTGGATGATTTAAAAGTCAATGAATTTGAGGACTTCAAATGGTCCCTCGAGGATGAAAAGGTGGGCGACATAGAACCCATCAAAAAGAGCCAGCTGGAGAAGGCAGAGAGGAGAGACGTGGTGGATCTGATGGTGCAGAAATATGAACTAGCTGGAGCTGTGGAGGTGATGAAGAGCATTTTAAAGATCAGCAGGCATGATCTGGTGGAGAAGTTATCAAACATCAGCTCAGGATCAGAAGGTCAGTCACAGGAAGAGACAAACATGACATCACATCCAGACAGCAGATCTGAGGAGAAACAGCCTGTGTGTTTATATAGTTTTAATCATATTACATTAAGATTCCTTTATTGTCATTTCTTAGAACTCATACATTGAAATGAAATTTAACTTCTGCATTTGAACCATCCTATACAATAGGGGCAGGGACCAAATCTACTGACAGCAGTATTAACCCTAATATACATACATGTAACTTTGGTTACATGGTAACCAAAGGAAGGATGGTGGAAGGAACCAGAACACCTGATGGAAACCCATCATCCTTTGGCTCACATTTAATAGAAAATAAAGCTAAAACCCAGCTTTAATTTGCCCTTGTCCACCATTTGATTGATAACTAATCTAGGGCTGGGCAAAATGATTTTTTTTTAAATTATCGATTATTTTCCCATTATTTGATGAGTATAGCAATTTACACATTATGAATATCAAAAACATTGATTTCTTTCTTTCTTATAACATTTCAATATTTATTTAACATTTCTTTAATATATCCCTTCAGAGTATTGCTCCAAAAATCTCTCCAAATTCCAAAATAAAATTCAAGTAAGATGAATTAAGTAGTGCAAAATAATGCATTCTGATTCCAGATGTAGCATTCAACAAAATAAAAAAGAAATAAAAAGTCACCCAGGAGGAATACAAAAATATAAATATTTAAATTCTCAGAACAATTGAAAAAAGAAAATGTGTTTTTTCCCTTTTTAGAAACTACCAACAGTACAGTAGTCTATGTAAACTTTAGGATATTGAACACCAAAGTTGAGAACACATCTCATGCCGCTTAACATTTCAATATTATTATACACTATAACACTGACTCGCAGAGCATTGGTGCTTAAGAAGCACATTTCATTAAATAAAACTTGAGTTGAGTTGAGCAAACTAATACAATCTGAAGCCAGATATAACTGTTTCCAACAAAATTAGATCTTCAAATCATTCAGGGGGAATACAAAAATACAATTCTCCCGGTAAGCAGAGTAACTGAAAAATAGTTGTTCTTTAGTAGAACTAACAATAGCAGCATTTAACATCCATGCTCAGAACTCATAGCCTAATGCATGTCTGGCAGCTCTCCTCTTATCTTACTGCAAATAAAGTGCAAACTTAGTGTAAATTAATACACTTAAATCTCTACCACCTCCTTCTCCCTTTAGTACTCTAATATACTTTTATACTCTCTCTTAGTGTGTGTGTGTGTGTGTGTGTGTGTGTGTTTAATTCAAGTTGTTGAAGCTCTGATGAATCACAGGAGTCACTCACTCTGCTGCTACACGCTGTCGCCATTTTTTGTTTTTGTCCGACGCGTCGACGCAGCCCTAAATTAAACAAACCCCAGTAAGCCAGCAGGACAACACCCCTCTGCTGCTTTTCTGGGTCAAATCTGACTCAGCCATGTCACAGCCATTAATGTTCAAATCTATATTTTTCTCATCTTTCAGCTGAAATTGTTCTACAGGAGGTTTTAGATGAACATCAGATCAGTCTGGATAGGGTACATCAACATGTGAATGAAGAAACTGATGAAGCAGGAAATAGACTCCTCTTTGACGATAGCTACACTGAAGTCTACATCACAGAGGGAAGGAGTGAAGAGGTTAATACCCAACATGAGGTGAGGCAGCTTGAAACAGCTTCCAAGAAGAAGACCCTCCATGACACTCTAATCAAGTGTCACAACATCTTTAAAGTCTTACCTGACCAAAAGAAACGCATCATCAAAGTCGTTCTGATGAACGGTGTCGCTGGCGTTGGAAAAACCTTCACAGTACAGAAGTTCACTCTGGACTGGGCACAGCGCTCCAACAACCAAGAGATCAGTCTGCTGATTCCACTTCCATTCAGAGAGCTGAATGTGATCAAAGATGAGCAGCACAGTCTGATCACACTGATCTGTCATTTCTATCCAACATTACAGAAGCTCACAGCAGAGAAGCTCACTGGCTGTAAAGTTCTGTTCATCCTTGACGGCCTGGATGAAAGCAGACTTTCACTGGATTTCAACAACAGTGAGGTCGTGTCTGATGTCACACAGAAGTCATCAGTCAGCGTGCTGCTGACAAGCCTCATCGAGGGGAAGCTGCTTCCCTCGGCTCTCATCTGGATAACTTCCCGACCTGCAGCAGCCAATCAGATCCCTCTGACATTTGTCGACAGAGTAACAGAAGTACGAGGCTTCACTGACCCCCAGAAGGATGATTACTTCAGGAAGAGATTCAGTAATGAAGAGCAGTCCAGCACAATCATCTCACACATCAAGACATCCAGGAGCCTCCACATCATGTGTTACATCCCAGTCTTCTGCTGGATCATTGCTACAGTTCTGGACGACATGTTGACTCCAGACCAGAGAGGAGAACTGCCCAAGACCCTGACTGACATGTACTCACACTTCCTGCTGGTTCAGACAAAGAGGAAGAGACAAAAGTATGAAGCACACAAGACAAAGAGGAAGAAGTATGATGAAGAACTGACAGAGGATGACATTGATTTTCTTCTGAAGCTGGGGAGGCTGGCGTTTGAACAACTGCAGAAAGGAAACATCATGTTCTACGAAGGAGACCTGGAGCAGTGTGGTCTTGATGTCACAGAGGCCTCGGTGTTATCAGGAGTTTGTACAGAGATCTTCAAAAAAGAGAAACTCAAGAAGAAAGCAGTCTACAGCTTTGTTCATCTGAGCGTTCAGGAGTTTCTGGCTGCAGTCTACATGTACCACTGTTACACCAGCAGGAAGACAGAGGTACTGAAGGACTTCCTGGGACAAGACTACCATGATGACAGAGATGATAACCATTACCCACCTCTGGATGACTTCCTGAAGAGAGTCATGGAGAAATCTCTCAGAAGTGAAAATGGCCACCTGGACCTGTTTGTCCGCTTCCTTCATGGCCTCTCTCTGGAGTCCAACCAGAGTGTCTTAGGAGGCCTGCTGGGTCAGACAGACAACAGTCCAGAAACCATCCAGAGAGTCATCGACAACCTGAAGGAGATGAATAGTAAGTTTATCTCTCCTGACAGAAGCATCAACATCTTCCACTGTCTGATGGAGATGAACGAGCGCTCAGTACATCAGGAGATCCAAGAGTTCCTGAAGTCAGAGAACAGATCAGAGAAGGAACTCTCTGATATCCACTGCTCAGCTCTGGCCTACATGCTGCAGATGTCAGAGGAGGTTCTGGATGAGTTGGACCTGAAGAAGTACAACACATCAGATGAGGGACGACAGAGACTGATCCCAGCTGTGAGGAACTGCAGAAAGGCTGAGTAAGTCCAGATGTGATTAACATTATAAATCAGTGTAGATTAGTAGTTTAGTTCTTCAAATATAAATAATATAAATGTTTTATTATAGTTATAATAGTTCTCTACTTGTTTATAACTGAAATAACATGTCAGTTATATTTAGTCTCAGATGTTCTTGAGCTGTTTAAATGTTGTTTGTGCATTGTGTTTACATTGAATCAATTAGTAAGTTGAAAATTGAATGTCATGTACATCTAAATATCTAATTACATTTATTTTATTATGTATTATTTATTGTAATATTCTTTTTTCTCTCAAATATATTTTTATTAATTTTCTCACAATAACAAATGCATGTACAAAATATCCCATCCCTGCCCTTACCCTCCCACGCAACTTAACAGGCTAATATGCGGTGACATTCAAATACATTAATCAATTGTTCTTCATTCCTGGAGTGATAGAGGTAGTAGCTGGAAGTCAGGTTCAGTTTGAGGAGAGAAAGATGGGCAGCATAAAACACACAACAATATGCACTTCAATACTATTTCAACAAGTAGGCATCTCCATACATATTTAAATATGCATACACATACTAGAAAGACGGTAAATAATAACAAAGAAAAAGTGTTAATGATACAAATATAGGTGGTTATGATATCACATATGTGGGGTTATTGACATAGAGACATGCTGAAAGCCACTAGTGGGTCTGGAAACCATCAAAGTGTTTCAAAAAAGGTCCCCACACCTTCTCAAACTTTTCTTTGGAGTTATGTATAGAGTAGTGTATTTTTTCGAGATTTAGGCACGACATAACCTCCAACACCCACTGAGCATGGGTGGGCGGGGCAGCATCCTTCCACTTCAATAGTACTGCACGTCTAGCAAGTAGAGAGGCAAAAGACAGTGATTGGCGTTTGGCCGGGGTCAGACATGGCTGGGTGCCCCGCATAGTACCAAAGATAGCCACTAGCGGATCAGGCTCTATATTTAGGCCGACAATGAGCGACATTGTTTGGAAGACTTCCCTCCAGAATTTCTCCAGACTAGGACACGTCCAGAACATGTGGATAAGAGAAGCCTCGTCTGTCTTACATTTGTCACAACATGGATCTACATTAGGATAGAAACGGGCCAATTTGGTTTTTGATATGTGGGTTCTGTGCACAACTTTAAATTGTAGCAGACAGTGACGGGCACAGAGAGAAGTGCTATTTATCAATTTGAAGATTGTCTCCCATGTGTCCTCAGGTATAGACATATTTAGATCCTGCTCCCAAGCTGTTTTAATTTTTACTAGGGGGGCTTGCCTTACACTTAGTAGTTTACCAGCAGACTGATTCAGTAATGTCAGTTATACAACAATATGTAAAGTTAGCTAACGTTAACCAACATTAGCCTCCGTAAACTACTGGTCATAGAGACTAAACCCCTGAGTGTGTTGAACCGAGCAATGGAGCCTTTTATTTTTCATCAGTTGATCTTTTTATTGTAAAGAGGGAAGTGGTGTTACATGGTGTTGTTCTGAAGTCTTTCTGATATTCTGTTGCTCACAGAAAGAAACTCTCAGCTGTTTTCTCTCTTGTTGGTGTAGAGAAGAGTAGTAGCAGGAAATGCACAGAGGTCTGATCAATATATAAGAGCAGAATGGCAGAATTCAGCCTGTTTAAAGAGATCTGATACACATTAAAGCTCAATGTTATATTTTAATGCTGATACCCTGATAACACCTTTCTGATGACAGCATGTTGAAAAGAAAGTTTTTCAGATTCTCAGAAACTAAACATCTAAATATTGAATACATTCATATTTAATGATGTACAGGTGTAATATTGTCAGGTCATTAGTTTCATTAGTGTTTGTGAACAGTCAGTAAATGTAGCTGCTTATGGATGTGAACCTGACAGCAGCAGGTAGCAACGAGAGATGATCTTTATCAACTGGAACTGTTCACTGAGCTGAACTGAGTCTAAATATCTTGCAGTCACATTAAACATAGTGGACAGTAAAAGTGGTTTTCTAATCAAGATGTCCTCATGTTAACTTAGTGGAGACAGACATGGGATCAGATCACACACACACACACACTGTGCACATTATGGAAGCCTCAATGTAGATTAATTTGCAATAGCTATTGAACTCATCTCTATAGCTCTAAAAGCATCCCCATTGATTAGAGGTATTCGGTGTTGGGGAGTTGAACATTGTGTATCCTTATATGCAGACGACCTATTAGTATATGTCACTGATCCGGTTTCTTGTGTACCAGAAATATTAGATATACTGCAAAAGTTCACGATCATCCAAGGTAAACTTCCTTTTAATTTCTCTAAAACTGGCTTTAACTACTTGGGTATAAGAATCAATCACTCTCTTAAAGCATTATATGAAGAAAATTTTACCACTCTGGTAGAAAAAGTGACGTCCAAAGATGGGGGGTCATTCCTTTATCTTTAGTCGGCAGAGTCCAATGTGTAAAAATGAATGTTTTTCCCCAAATCCTTTATCTTTTTATATGTTTGCCTCTCTTTCTTCCTAAATCCTTTTTTTCATACAGTTGATAGCTTGATTTCATCCTTTATACGGAGAGGCCGTATCCCACGCATAAACAAATCCTTTCTTCAGAGAAGTAGGCCAAAAGGGGGCTTAGAGCTTCCAACCCTTATGTTTTCTTACTGGGTGGCAAATATCCAAAAGATCATTTCCTGGATACATCATTCAGACATAAACTGGTGTCAGATGGAGGCCGATTCCTGTTCATTTTCTCTTCATGCTCTTGTCTGTGCTCCTCTACCGACACCTCCTTCTCGTCACACTTCCAGTCCCATTGTTGCTTCTACACTTAAAATATGGATGCAATTCCGTCGACACTTTACCTTCAGAGACCTCTCCCTGTTGGGTTCTATTTGTAATAATCATATATTTTTGCTGGCTAAGTTCAATGTTTCATTTGGGCGGTGGGATAGAGGGGGATTAAAATATTTTAGTGATCTTTATATCGATGGCACCTTTGCTAGTTTTGAGACTCTTTCAGCTAAATTTGGCCTGCCTACTGTAGTTCAAACCTTTTTCGATACTTTCAAATATGCCAATTTCAAAAAACCCAAAATCCACAATTTCTACTGTTACCACCCAAATCAGGTATGGATACTCTTCTCGAGACTCCTCCTAGGCTTAAAGGGCTTATCTCATGTTTATATAATCAAATTCTATCTTTTAAAGACCACACTCTTAACAATATTAAATGCGCATGGGAGAAAGAGTTAGGTATGGAGTTTGGTGGGGACTGGTGGGAGAGGGCTACTGCATGTGTCAACTCCTCTTCCTCCTGTGCTCGACTGAGTCAAATCCAATTTAAGGTTTTGCACCGACTCCATCTCTCTAAATCTAAACTGTCAAAAATGTATTCTGACGTGGCTAATAAATGTGACCGTTGTGCACAATCCCCAGCTGATCTAACACACATGTTTTGGTCATACTCTAAAATGATAAACTTCTGGTCATTTTATTTTGTAACAATTTCTGAAATCACTGGGGTGGAGGTCCTGCCAGGTGCTGGTGCTATCCATTTTTGGAATGTCTGATTCAGCTAAAGATTTTACACCTTGGCAGCTAAACATTATTGATTTTAGTTACGTTCTTGCTCGCAGATACTATTTCTTTGGAAGTCCTCTGCACCCCTTCGCCATGTTCCCTTATAGAGGATATGATGATGTTCCTTAATTTAGAAAAAAATAAATTTACTCTCCATGGATCAGCTCAGAAATTTGATTCCACCTGGCAGCCCCTCTTATCTTATTTTGATCGACTTACAGTGCTTCACCAGGATTAAGACCACTTATACCCTATACTTATGACTTATGACTGATGCTGTATATCTGTGTGACCAGCTGTGCTTGTGGCATATGGAATATTTCTCGTACTTTTCTTTTTCTTTTTTTTCTCTCTCTCTCCAGTGATGAACTTATATGTGTATGTTTTTATGTATATAGGTATATACTTAGGTAAACACTATGGTGTATTTTATTTTGTTTATTTATCATTATTATTATTATTATTATTATTATTATTATTATTATTATTATTATTATTGGCAATGGGGGGGGGTGGGGGGGGGGGGTGAACTATCAAAGAAAATGGAGGAACAACTTTTTTTTCCATGTCAATCTGTTTCATCATCAAATGCATGAAGTAAATATAAAGTGTCTCTTTCATGATAATATGTTGGAATATTTGTGTCATTACAGACTTTCTGATTGTGGACTCTCAGAGACTCACTGTGAAGTTTTGGCCTCAGCTCTGAAGTCCAACCCTCATCTGACACATCTGGACCTGAGTAACAACGAACTGTCTGATTCATCAGTGAAGCATCTGTCTGCTGGACTGGAGAGTCCACACTGCAAACTGAAGACTCTGAGGTCAGTTCACTGGCTTTAGCTTTGGTAGATTTTTCCCTATACATTCAAATCCTTCACTGAGGTTTCAAATGTTTGGTTCATACATTTTCAGGATTTCGTGAACACAAATCTGTAGAATTTAAATGTTTTGTTGTGTTGTTGTTGAATTTAAAATCCACAGTCTTGTTCTCTGTAAAAATGACTTCCGGAGTTTGTGTTTCTTCAGTGTCTCCTTGCTGAGCTGCAGTGGAGGCATCCAATCTCAAAGAGGGAATATAGGCTGCGTTCACACTGCAGGCAAATCTAATTCAAATCTGATTCCTTCTGATTTTTAGTCCTGACTGTCCAAAATGTATTCTGACGTGGATAATAAACGTGACCGTTGTGCACAATCCCCAGCTGATCTAACACACATGTTTTGGTCATACTCTAAAATGATAAACTTCTGGTCATTTTATTTTGTAACAATTTCTGAAATCACTGGGGTGGAGGTCCTGCCAGGTGCTGGGATATCCATTTTTGGAATGTCTGATTCAGCTAAAGATTTTACACCTTGGCAGCTAAACATTATTGATTTTAGTTACATTCTTGCTCGCAGATACTACTTCTTTGGAAGTCCTCTGCACCCCTTCGCCATGTTCCCTTATAGAGGATATGATGATGTTCCTTAATTTAGAAAAAATTAAATTTACTCTCCATGGATCAGCTCAGAAATTTTATTCCACCTGGCAGCCCCTCTTATCTTATTTTGATCGACTTACAGTGCTTCACCAGGATTAAGACCACTTATACCCTATACTTATGACTTATGACTGATGCTGTATATCTGTGTGACCAGCTGTGCTTGTGGCATATGGAATATTTCTCGTACTTTTCTTTTTCTTTTTTTTCTCTCTCTCTCCAGTCATGAACTTATATGTGTATGTTTTTATGTATATAGGTATATACTTAGGTAAACACTATGGTGTATTTTATTTAGTTTATTATTATTATTATTATTATGATTGTTGTTGTTATTATTATTATTTTTGGCAATGAGAGGGGGGGTGGGGGGTGGTGAACTATCAAAAAAAATGGAGGAACAACTTTTTTTTCCATGTCAAACTGTTTCATCATCAAATGCATGAAGTAAATATAAAGTGTCCTCTTTCATGATAACATATGTTGTAATATTTGTGTCATTACAGACTTTCTAACTGTAGACTCTCAGAGACTCACTGTGAAGTTTTGGCCTCAGCTCTGAAGTCCAACCCTAATCTGACACATCTGGACCTGAGTAACAACAAACTGTCTGATTCAGGAGTGAAGCATCTGTCTGCTGGACTGGAGAGTCCAAACTGTAGACTGAAGACTCTGAGGTCAGTTCACTGGCTTTAGCTTTGGTAGATTTTTCCATATACATTCAAATCCTTCACTGAGGTTTCAAATGTTTGGTTCATACATTTTCAGGATTTCGTGAACACCAATCTGTAGAATTTAAATGTTTTGTTGTGTTGTTGTTGAATTTAAAATCCACAGTCTTGTTCTTTGTAAAAATGACTTCCGGAGTTTGTATTTCTTCAGTGTCTCCTTGCTGAGCTGCAGTGGAGGCATCCAATCTCAAAGAGGGAATATAGGCTGCGTTCACACTGCAGGCAAATCTAATTCAAATCTGATTCCTTCTGACTTTTAGTCCTGACTGTCCACACTGTTTTTAGCAAGTGTCCAAATCAGATTTGGCTCTGTTCAGACTGGGCCACATTAATGACCAATCTGACAGGTTGTTGTCAGAGCAGAGGCGTCATCGAGCGTGTATTGTGTGATGTCATATAATTGTGACAGCGACAACAAACCCTTGAGCTTCTCTTGAACGCAGCCATCTCCCCAAAGATTAAGAATATGGTTTGGTCCTCTGTCCATGGACTGATGTTTTCGACGTCCTACGTTGCCTCCAGTGATACATCTGTCCAAATGCGATTTGAAACTACCTCCCAAAGGTGGTTTCAATCTGGTTTACAAAAATTGGATCTCATGTGATTTCAGACTTCATAAGAGCATCCGGTTCCAATCTAGATGGGCTAAAAATCGGATGTTGGCTTGCAGTGTGAACGCAGCCTTATTTCTAAATATTCTGTTGACACAATGACAAAGCCACATTTTAGTGAAAAGCTCATTGATGAGGACATAGTAATGTTGAACTACACGTTTATAACCTGAACACCTCTAATTGGATTATAAATGGATTTTAATCTACATTGTTTATTCTCTATTCAGATTGCAGTGCTGCAGTTTGTCAGAGATCAGTTGTGCTTCTCTGGTCGCAGCTCTTAAGTACAACCGCTCTCATCTGAGAGAGCTGGATCTGAGTGGAAACAACCTTCAGGATTCAGGACTGAAAGTGCTGTGTGGTTTTCTGAAGAGTCCAAACTGTAAATTGAAGACTCTAAGGTCAGTTCACTGACTGTATGTTACTATTGTTGATCTTAATGTTTAATAGCTGAACCTAATTTATGTTCATACATAACTTACATCATGAACTTCATTTGTTTCCATATTTTCATTTCTTACTGTACAACGTTTAGTGTGTAGTTATAAAGATGACTGATTGTTAAAGAAAGTGTAGAAAATGTCCACTGTTAGTTGTTAAAGTTAATGAATGTTTATCATTTCTTTTTGTACATTTTATTCATGAGGTTTGCATTTTAACAACATAGAGAACAAAATAGGCAAAGTGACACAACAAAACAGAACGAACTAAAATAATAAAAAAACAACAAAACAGAAAACACACTGCCATCTCACAATAAAGATGCACATTCATGTCATTCTGTGTAATGACTAAAATGTCCTTAGGTGAATTGAGCATCAGGAATTGAGTCCATGTAACTAAGACAGAGACGTCAAGTAAGTAAGTCAGAAAAAAAACGTAACCAAGCAGATTACAGCACGTTACAATACAATGTAATACAGCATAATACAATATGGGCCAATTGAATTGGGTCCCAGTGAGACACTTCTCATTCTTAATATGATCAATAGAGGGTCCCCAGATCTTAACAAACTCGGGACAGAGACCATGTCATTCAGCCATTTTTTAAAGCAATCAATCAATCAATCTTTATTTGTATAGCGCCAAATTACAACAAAGTTATCTCAAGGCACTTTACACATAGAGCAGGTTCTAAACCGAAGTCTTCAGGTTTTAACTGTAAAGAGACCCAACATTCCCACATGAGCAACAGTGGCAAGAAAAAACTCCCTTTTAACAGGAAGAACCCTCAGAACCAGGCTCAGAGTGGGAGAACATCTGCCTGGACCGGTTGGGGATGAGAGGAGAGAAAGGAAGGATAGAGGAGAGAAGCACAATGAAAATCAACAATGAAGCTAGAAGGTCCGGGACTGGAATCTGTCATCCAGACATCTACAGGCCCAGATTACCTGTGAAACGAGAAAGAACAGACAACTCCGGGGAAGAAGTTTAGCTTATTGAATGCAATTAATAGAACATGATTGTTAATGGATATAGATGAATGGATAGAGAGAGAGAGGGAGGAGGAGAGAGGAGCTCAGTGCATCATGGGAGTCCCCCGGCAGTCTAAGCCTATAGCAGCATAAACTAAGAGCTCTAAGAGCCCTAACGATAAGCTTTATCAAAAAGGAAAGTTTTAAGCATACTTGTAAATGTAGGGAGGGTATCTGCCCCCCGGACTGAATCTGGAAGATGGTTCCACAGGAGAGGAGCCTGATAGCTGAAGGCTCTGCCTCCTGTTCTACATTTAGAGATACTAGGAACCACAAGTAGGCCTGCATGCTGGGAGCGCAGTGTTCTAGTAAGTACATAAGGTACTATCAGTTCTTTAAGATATGATGGAGCCTGACCATTGAGAGCTTTGAAGGTGAGGAGAAGGATTTTGAATTCTGTTGTAGAGTGAGTATTGTGTTCTGTTACAGTTGAATAGAGGGCACACCTGGATTTGAGTATCTTATGATGATGCGGTCTGTGTGTATGCAAAGAAGAGATGCTAAAATGGATGCTAAACACGTTGGTCATGTACTATGCCGTGATGGGTCCTGCAAATAAAGTCAGCTCAACGAAGTATATGTTGCACTTCTATTAATTGATATCCGACGATATCACAAATTCTATTCTGAATTTTAAGGGAAGCCAATGCAGTGAAGCCAAGATGGGAGTAATATGATCTCTCTTTCTAGTTTTTGTCAGAACACAAGCAGCTGCATTCTGGACCAGCTGGAGAGTCTTTAGAGACTTGTTAGGACAGCCTGATAATAATGAATTACAGTAGTCCAGCCTAGAAGTAACAAATGCATGGGCTAGTTTTTCAGCATCATTTTGAGACAGGATATGTCTAATTCTTGCAATATTATGCAGATAAAAGAACGCAGTCCTTGAAATGTGTTTTATGTGGGAATTAAAGGACAGATCCTGATCAAATATAACTCATAGGTTCCTTACAGTGGTGCTGGAGGCCAGAGTAATGCCATCCAGAGTAGTTATGTCATTTGATAATGAGTTTCTAAGGTGTTTAGGACCAAGCACAATAACTTCAGTTTTTTCTGATTTTAATAACAGGAAGTTACAGGTTATCCAGGCCTTTTATGTCCTAAAGCAGGGAGGGGAGACAGACTTCCAATCTCTCTAGATAACCCTTTTTGCAATGATTATACCAAACATGAGGGCTTGTTGTAATGTAGAGGGAAGAGTCAAGGAAAAATCAATGAATGCTTATAATTGTTGGTAAAGAGTCACATCTGTATACAGAAGATCCTCTCAACTAATATCTGTTTGAAACTGATCCAGTTTACTTGATGAAGGAGAAATATTTCTTTATTATATTTGTAACGGATTATGGATCTTAAAGATATTGAAAATAGCTCTCGTAATAAGAGGGCACCACCTTCGTACGAAGGAAAAGATTTTTACTTAATTGGTTGTTCGATTAGCCAATTCATAAATCAATAAATCGTAATAATTAATAAATCAATACATTTCTGAATCAGTCAAATATCTAAAGTTCATGGCTCTATGGTTCAATAGATCCCCTGTATCACTTCAAAGAATAGACATACACCATTGATTGAGTTTTATGGATATTATTAACTACACACTACTAATAAATTATGTATAAATAAATGTAATGATACAATGCAATATGAATTCAAGAGGTTACTCAAGATAGCGACATGAATGAAAGATGATGGTGAATGATGAATTTAAATGAAGGATATGTAATCATGTGGAAACTAAGAAAACTTATAAGTTTTACTGAGTCTTACTCTTAAAGAAAATTTGAATTACTCGATCTGACATCAACCCTTGATTAATGCAATATTTGGATCCTACTTTCATCCATGGAGGGTCTCAGCTGTCCTTCCTTCAGAACCATGCGTACGCACACCAAGTGGAAGATCTCAGAGAGCGTCGCAGGTCCGGGCAGCATGAGGATAGTCCGGGTCGGCTGGCATTTCGTCAGACTGCCTGGTCCGGTAGTTGTCTGCTGGCAGACTTTGTTCCTCTCAGTTATGATGAGTCGTAGGGTTGACAGGCGTTTGTCTGCCCAAAAAAGTTCTCTCAGGTTGATGAAAGATGGAGGAAACGTCTAATTTAACTAGCTCTCTTTCTGGAGAGATCTCAGCGTCAAAATCATCAAACATGTCAAAAACAGGCTGAATGCAAAACTTAATGACGTGTTTACTTAAAGGGCCTTTTCTCTGGACGTTGCTGGTAAAAGTTACAAGATTACAAAACTTAAGAAAACTTAGATAAAGAATAACTAAAGATTAAGCTAAGAATGTGTGAGGTGAAGAAAAGAAGAGATGGACAGAGCGAAAGCTGAAACAACGCAAAGCGCTGTTCGGGTCCGCAAAGCCGCGTGTTCAGGTCATGCTAAGCCAGTTTCAGATGGGTGCAGCTGGTTTTTGTCCCTGGGGAGGGCTTGTGTGTCAGCCAATCAGATTCATCACAGCTACTCTGAGGATCTAATTTCCAGCTTTTTATCATGAAACTTTTCATCATCATTCATTCATTCAGTATTTAATCCTGATTATAAAATGCATACTATAATCTATTGACACAGAACACAGGATGTATTATTCTGTTATTAATATGACATCAGCTTGATTCATCAAGCTGCCATTCATTAAAACCTGAAGAGGATTAATATGATCAAGCATAACACATTGTTATTCTACTTATTCCATGATAGATAATTGATTATCACCAAAATGTAAGCATAACATCAGTGTAACACTTTCTCACATTAAACAAACATTTTCATACCAAAATTTAGTAAGTAAGTAAATTAAAGTACGTAAGACAGTATAATCACAGTTCTCCAAATACACATTTATCTATGATCGCTGTAATAGCTGTTACAGTGGAGGTTTCTTTAGGTAATTGATAAGGAATGAACTGTTTCCAGATGACAGATTCAGCACATTCAATGTGAATTTTTTTTCTAAAGATTGTACAGATGTTTATATCTTTGAAGCACTGCATCGGGAGGCAAATACAGTAACGTGATGTCGGGTAAGAAGGCGCAAAACTAGTGGCGACCATTATGAGAGAGTAATCCTGATCTATGCTGTTTTGTTTTTGGGTTTTTAGAATATAATTATATAAGTAATTGGTATTGTTTAACCATACTTTTTACTAAGATGTTCTTATTTAAGTTCTTAACACTAATTTTCTCACTTTCATGCTCTGTGTGGTTTCAGGAGACACAGAGGGGGGAAAGTCAGGAATGTGTCTTCTAGTTTACGACCGTGGTCTGTGTGACTCTTGTCTGATGGAAGAAGTCTCTCCGATAAATTATGACGTCCGAAGGAGACACCAAAATCTGTCTTTTGTTACTTTTATGTAGTTTTGCTTCATAGAAGACAGGATGGCTTAACACGTGGGTCACAACTTGTCATGAGACTAGTCAGAAGACCAAAGTCTGTCCCCCTACTCCGGGTTTGGGGTGTAAAAGGTCATATTTCATGCCTCGGGTTAAACCTCATGACAGGAAGAATGAGGGAAGAGGACAACTGGCCCATTCTCATTTAAGTGAATTATTATTTAATGACCTCCTTGCAATTAGATCAAAGCCTTCCACTCAGACTGATTCTGCTCCATGGAATGTTAATGGATCTATGTTTGTCCAAGAGAAAGACCCTGTCTGTCTCTGTATCAAACCTGGTCCAATTTCCTCATCTGAGGGTCAAAGGTGACTCTGACCAGATGATGTTCAGCCGTACTGATGCTGTATTCGCTACATATTCTTTAATGTGTTTTAATGAATAATGTCTGATCATTGATATTGATGCTTCAGAGCACGCACACACACACACACACACACACACAGATCAATGCAAGTGTTTAAAGTATTTTTATGAGTCAGTGTTGACATGAATGTGTCTGAATGTTGTGGTGACATTTGGATGATGTCGGTAGAAGGCTGACATTATGATGATCCACAATAACACAATGACAAAGTGACTCTGCTCGTTTTAGAGAAAAGCTCATTGATGAGGACATAGTAATGTTGAACTACACATTTAAAACCTGAACACATCTGATTGGATTATAAATGGATTTTAATCTACATAATTTATTCTTTATTCAGATTGCGGTGCTGCAGTTTGTCAAAGATCAGCTGTGATTATCTGGCCTCAGCTCTGAAGTACAACCCCTCCCATCTGAGAGAGCTGGATCTGAGTGAAAACAAGCTTCAGGATTCAGGACTGAAGCTGCTGTGTCAATTTCTGAAGAATCCAAACTGTAAACTGAAGACTCTGAGGTCAGTTCACTGACTGTCTGTTACTATTGCTGATCTTAATGTTTAACAACTGAATCTAATTTATGTTCATACATAACTTACATCTATGAAGTTCATTTGTTTCCATATTTTCATTTTTTACTGTACAAAGTTTAGTGTGTAGTTACAAAAGATGACTGATTGTTAAAGAAAGTGTAGAAAATGTTCACTGTTAGTTGTTAAAGTCAATTAATGTTTATAATTGTTGGTGAAGAGTCACATCTGTATACAGAAGATCCTCTCAACTAATATCTGTTTGAAACTGATCCAGTTTACTTGATGAAGGAGAAATATTTTTTATTATATTCTTTCATTTGTTTGAATGAATAAAGGGGCATCCACACTAAGAATGATGACTGTAAATGTATAGTTTTAAATATTGTTCTTATTCGAGTGGATAGAGGAGTCAACACCACAACTATGACGATAGGAGAACGATTTCATTGGAATCACTTTCAGAGCGATTTGATGAACGATAAAAATGCTGACAGTCAATCAAAATCCTTATTTATTTATTCATTTATTGGAATGTGGCTTCATTCCTCTCTCACCACGGACTGACGCTGTAAATTGGAGCAGTGTGACAGAGGTGATTTCTTTACAGAGTTCTTTATTATTACAAAGATGCTGGAACTTTGTTCTCTATTATAATGTAAAAACAACAAAGTTAGTGTATGTTTGTAAGCAGATCTATGCTCATACTGTGTGTCACTGCTGCAGCGGTGCACTTTTTCACACCGCACTTCAAAATGTGCTGCAGTTCAGCTTGGTCTGTAAATACTGAAACATCACAGCAACTAGAGTCTGAAATACTTCTGATCATCACACACCTCTGAACACTGCTGCTTTACATGTTATTTTCCATACAACATAGAGCAGTAACAGCACATCAATGATTAGCTGCAGACACAGGACACTATCGTTCTCAGTGTGGATGCTTGCATTGTTGTCATCATAGTTATAGTTATAATTATCGCTCTCAGTGTGGACGGCCCTTAACATCTGATCATTGATATTGATCCTTCAGAGCACACACACACACACACACACACACACACAGATCAATGCAGGTGGTCAAAGTATTTTTATGACTCAGTGTTGACATGAATATGTGTCTGAATGTTGTGGTGACATTTGGATGATGTCTGTAGAAGGCTGACACTATGATGATCCACAATAACACCATGACAAAGTCACTCTGCTCATTGATGAGGACATAGTAATGTTGAACTACACATTTATAACCTGAACACATCTGATTGGATTATGAATGGATTTTAATCTACATCATTTATTCTTTATTCAGATTGGTGTGCTGCAGTTTGTCAGAGATCAGCTGTGCTTCTCTGGTCTCAGCTCTGATGTACAACTCCTCCCATCTGAGAGAGCTGGATCTGAGTGACAACAACCTGAAGGATTCAGGACTGAAGCAGCTGTGTGATTTTCTGAAGAGTCCAGACTGTAAATTGGAGACTCTGAGGTCAGTAGAGAGTTGGAGTCAGTCTGTGCTGGTTTCAGCAGTTTAGTATTAAACACAGTCAGTATCAAAGCAAAGATCCAGTATTTCCTGGTGAAGCTCCAACCTTCTCAGTGCTGCTTTCCTCAGTGAAGCTGTGAGAGGAGAATGGTGACAGGCTTCAGGATTGGACAGAAAGACAGAGAGAGAGAGAGAACAGTCAGCCAATCAGATGAGCCAGAAGCTTGTTGTGATCATGTGTTTGAGTTGATGTGAAGACGACTGTTGTTGTTGTGTTGATGTCTGCAGGAAATAAAGATGGATTACAGCTGACAGCCTTACAACATGTACAGAGACAGTGATCCTCATCATCAAATCTGATCTCAAAGTGTTTGTTCTCTCATTTCAACACTAAACTATTGATCAGTTCATCTTTGTCAGAGCTCAAAGATCAGTCTGACTGCAGCCTGCAAATCACTGGCTCTGATTTCACATAAGCATCATTACGTTTAGTAACCATGTGGTCTTTATACAGACCAGAGTCTGAGGTCAGTTCATTGACTGTCTGTTACTATTGAATCTAATTTATGTTCATACATAATTTACATCATGAACTTCATTTGTTTCCATATTTTCATTTTTTACTGTACAAAGTTTAATGTGTAGTTATAAAAGATGACTGATTGTTAAAGAAAGTGTAGAAAATGTCCACTGTTATTTGTTAAAGTCAATGAATGTTTATAATTGTTGGTAAAGAGTCACATCTGTATACAGAAGATCCTCTCAACTAATATCTGTTTGAAACTAATCCAGTTTACTTGATGAAGGAGAAATATTTCTATATTATATTCTCTCATTTGTTTTAATGAATAATGGGTAACACTTTACTTGAAGGTATCATCATAAGAGTGACAAGACACAGTCATGAAAGCGTCACAAACATTATGTCAATGTCATAAAGGTTTATGACTGTTGTCATTAAGTGTCATTTGTTTTTTGTAATGACAAGTTGACATTGTTTGGGTTGTCTTTATTATGACAACTTCACATTAATCAAAGTGACATTACCAGAAAATGTCTTTGTCATGACAACTTGACATTAACAAAATATGCACTTATTTTTGTGTTTATGGCAAGTTGACATAATGATTATTATATTTAGATGTGCAAGGTTACAGACCAATTTTAGCACTTGGTCATAAGTATTTGACAGGATACGGACAGGATACCCAAAACTGACTGTTTTATTAAGAAATTCTTTGACCTCAAGTAAAGGGGTAGCATTTTGATTTGTCATTAACATATCATGAAGGATAAACTGACTGTCACGACAGTCCATTATGACAGTGGGTTAGGGTTAAGATATTTTCTGGTAATGTCACTTTGATTAATGTCAAGTTGTCATAATAAGGACATCCCAAACAAATTTAATGTCAAGTTGTCAAATAACACTTAATGACAACATTCATAAACGTTTGATATTGACATAATGTTTATGACGCGTTCATGGCTGTGTCATGTAACAGATATGACTGTCATGTCACTCTTATGACAATACCTTCAAGTAAAGTGTTACCGAATTAGGTCTGATCATTGATATTGATCCTACAGAACACAAGCACACACACGCACACGCACACACACACACACACACACACACACACACACACACACAGAGGGACAGACTGGGACTAAAAAACAGTCCTGGACTTTCTCCCTAATAGGCCAACCATCCGCAGTGTACAAACTGTCACTAACAGGGTTGTCCTGATAACTCCTCACAAGAAAGTATTTGCAGCAAGTAACATCAAAAAACCAATTTTGACGACTGGGGCTGTGTTTATTAGAGTAGTCTAAGCCTTCAAATTAAAATATTTATAGGGGCTTTTCATTGACCTACAAGACAAAATAGAAATAACAGAGAAACGAACAGCACTCAGGCAATCTATTGGTTCAATATGGATCTTTATTTAGCCCTTTTCTGGACTTGCTAACATGTCTAGAGCGATACCAATGGATGCTTTAGGTTTTCCAGTTTCATTTAACACCATGGTTTTCTACTACTCTATAACAACGAGAATCATGGTCACCCTGTGACTAAATTTTAACACGTTTATTTATTTTTTTCATATTAGCTTGACAGCAAGATTGGACACCCTTATTTTAACACAATGACAAAGTCACAATGCTCATTTTAGAGAAAAGCTCATTGATGAGAAATAGTAATGTTGACCTACACATTTGAAACCTGAACATATCTGATTGGATTATAAATGGATTTTAATCCACATCATTTATTCTTTATTTCAGGTTAAGGTACTGTAGTTTATCAGAGATCAGCTGTGATTCTCTGGTCTCAGCTCTGAAGGACAACCCCTCCCATCTGAGAGAGCTGGATCTGAGTGGAAACAACCTGAAGGATTCAGGACTGAAGCTGCTGAGTGATTTTCTGGAGAGTCCAGACTTTAAACTGGAGACTCTGAGGTCAGTTCACTGACTGTCTGTTACTATTGTTGATCTTAATGTTTAACAACTGAACCTAATTTATGTTCATACATAACTTACATCATGAAGTTCATTTGTTTCCATATTTTAATTTTTTACTGTACAAAGTTTAGTGTGTAGTTATAAAAGATGACTGATTGTTAAAGAAAGTGTAGAAAATGTTCACTGTTAGTTGTTAAAGTTGATGAATCTATATAATTCTGGTAAAGAGTCACATCTGTAATATACACATTTAAAACCCGAACACATCTGATTGGATTAGAAATGGATTTTAATCTAAATAATTTATTCTTTATTCAGATTGCGTTGCTGCAGTTTGTCAGAGATCAGCTGTGCTTCTCTGGCCTCATCTCTGAAGTACAATCCCTCCCATCTGAGAGAGCTGGATCTTAGTCTCAATGACCTTCAGGATTCAGATGTGAAGCTGCTATGTGATTTTCTGGAGAGTCCAGACTGCAAACTGGAGACTCTGGGGTCAGTTCACTGACTGTCTGTTACTATTGTTGATCTTAATGTTTAACAGCAACCCTTATTAATATACATTGCCACTGTGGGAATGTTGGGTCTCTTTAAAGTTGAAACCTGAAGAGTTTGGTTTAGAACCTGCTCTATGTGTAAAGTGCCTTGAGATGACTTTGTTGTGATTTGGCGCTATACAAATAAAGATTGATTGATTGATACATACATAACTTACATCCATGAAGTTCATTTATTTCCACAGCTGTGACATATGGATTTATCATGTAATTACAAAATGCACCCATCATTTACTCATTGTATAGTCAGATCAAAGTATCAAAACACCTGTTAAAAGGCACCAGAATACAGAAAATTTCATCAATTTTGTCAAAAATTTTCATAAATTGTCCCACCCACATTTCAAATGCTTCCTACACTCATGCTGTACATAGTCACATTTCATTTACTTAAAGTACAAATTGAATAAAATGTCTCTGATGTATGGTGGTGACCATGAAAGGGCCAAAAAAAGATTGGGGGCCCGCTCAACTTCCCTCAAATCTCACTCCAAGGTTTTCTGAAAAGTTGACAGCTTTCGTTTAATGGTCCGGTAATTATTTGCTTAACTGAGCTGGACCAGTATATTAAATCAGACCGGGTTGGAGTGAAGTTATGAGTTTCAATTAAACCTTTTAAAAGAACACAGTAACTTTACATATTTAATCCAGTAACTTTACATATTTAATACAGTGTGCATCTGTGTGCTTACTGGAGTCCCAAAAACTCTTCATCAGAGCTGTCGTTTTGTTGTAAGTCTCACCAAGCTTACTGTCCCCAGATCTCTGTGTCAGTGCCAGAATCAAACAAAGCATCATCCTCTGTTTCATCCAATTGAACAACAACAAAGTTAATGAATATTTTCGGCATCAGATCTGTGCTCATTCTGTGCATCTCTGCTACAGCTCAATAAAAGCTGCTCATCTGTGTACACATATTAACATCTGCTGCTGTCTCGAACTAGTCTGAAATACTTCCGATCAACACACTGGATCACAACGCGCCAGTGAACCCGCCTAGTTTTATTTTTATTCTTCTGTACAACATACAGCAGTTACAGATCATCAATAGCTAGCTCAATAGCATTGGATTATAAATGGATTTTAATCTCCATCATTTATTCTTCATTCAGATTGTTGGACTGCAGTTTATCAGAGATCAGCTGTGCTTCTCTGGTCTCAGCTCTGAAGTGCAACCCCTCCCATCTGAGAGAGCTGAATCTGAGTAACAACAAGCTGCAGGATTCAGATGTGGAGCTGCTATGTGATTTTCTGAAGAGTCCAGACTGTAAACTGGAGGCCTTGAGGTCAGTTCACTGACTGTCTGTTACTATTGTTGATCTTAATGTTTAACAACTTAACCTAATTTAACTACATATATAACTTATTGCTGCTCTCCTCATCTCCTACTGCTGACTGTGAGATATCAGCAGGTAGAAGCTGTTAGTTCTCAAACTAGAACAACAAGGTTAATGATCCACATATTACATTATAAAAAGAAGACGTGATGTGCAAAAGGGATGTTTTTTCCCTTAGGTGTGTGTGCCCTGTGCTGCCTTCTACTTTTTTCTTCCCTTTTTCATACATCAGGTGGTCAGAATATTAGAAACACTTGTGAATATAATGCACTCCAGTGCAACAGCATCACTAATTCTGACCTCAGAGATAAAACATGTATTATAATTAACACATCCGTGACACTGTCACCAAAAAATTTGGTGACAGCATTATATGCTCACAGATGTATCTAACAGAGTTACTGCTACAGACGGTCTCCTATCAGACATTCTCGGTTCATTATTGTAGCATCTCGTCATCACTAAATATCTACATGCTCAGTATTTTACAAATTAGTGTTTTAATTTGGTGAATGTTGGCAGAAAACTAACAATGTGTTTTTTCTACTAAAGGTGCAAACGATTGCGACCTCGATGGGAAATTATGTAATCAGTATGTTCCTGAAGATCCCGTGTCACGGCTAACATGTTTATAAACACATTTAAGCACCAACTACAAAGCCCCTGTTAACAACAACAAATCAACTGATTAAATGTCTCAGGACGACTAACAAGGAGGCAGAGTTAATCAAAGTTATCTCTTTCAGTCCTGTGGGTCAGTTAGTTACCCTAAACCCGAAGCTAACCAATGTTTCTAGAGGAATCTCTGCTTCTGTTACCATCGCAGACCAACTCACCTTACTAATTGAGCTAATGCTAACGCTAGCTGACGTTACACAATCTTGCTGCAGAATGAACCTCATGGCTAGCCCAGACTTTATATCCCAATCCAAAAACAGCATAACTTTGTTTATCTGTATTAAATATGTCTTCCCTGAGTTGGTTGTATGTCTTGTTCCTGCTATACTTGGTTAATCTTGTCCATCTTTTCCATGTATCTCTAGGTTTAATATCCCTCATTTATAATTACTAACAAAATATAGTTTTAGGAAGAGTTTGCTTTGCTCTTTAATACTGTGGAAACTAACAGAAAAACGTATTAAAATATAAAACCTATTCAGTCAGGGACAGTGAATATGAAATTCCTGTGTCCCTTGAATGCAGCATTAGCTCCTGAGAGGTTTGTGGGCTTGATTAATTGCTTCCCACCTCCCCACCTAGAGGGCAAAAGCTGTAGTTAAATCAGAAATGGTGAGACCGTGCCGAGGAAACTATAAAATACAGTGAGAACAATTCTTCCAATAATAATCTACATAAGAACCAAAACACCCCCGCCTTAAGCGCGACACCAGTTTGTGCACTAGAGGTAATGAGAATAGAAAACTCTCATAATTGCTTCCTGGATGCACTTTTTAGGTCATTGAAGAGAAGGCTAATGGAAGGATTTCCAAGCAGGTAATGTGCTGAAAGATCTGCACATCTTAAGTTAAACTGAATACTGGCTACAGTGCTTTCATGGAAAAGAGGGTTGTGCTTAAAGCAGTGAACAATAAAAGCACAAATCACAGGCCAAACATCAGCAAACCATCGATCATTGAAGAACCCCCCCAAAACCAAGGAAGGAGCCGCATCTGGCTCAAATTTTAAGAATGACTCACATTTCAACGTGGTGCTAAGAAAAGATACCATTCTAAAACTGAAGATCAGATCTGAATCCTTCATCTAAAGCAACATGGTCATGAAGTTTATCTACAGTCTTAGACAGGTCCAGCAATCTAGATATGAATGATCTGCCTTGGGGAATCATTCTCATGGTGAAGTTAAGGAGGCCTAATAAGGACAGCAAGTCACATATAGTAATAAACACTGTGTCTAACATGCCTGTATGGCTTCCTGAATAAATGCATGCTATGTTTGAGGGCAAAGATGCTAGCATGACGTTGCTGTCCAGTGCAATGCCTAAAAATTCAGGCCTCGCCAGTCCAGGGTATTCTTAGCAGAGAGAGGGACACCCAGTTGCTCACTAATGCATTGATCTGGTTTAGACTGAGGACAATCTGCCACTAGGAAAACTAAGAGGTGCAAAGAGCCACATTAAAAAGATTAAGAAAACAATCAACTTTAATCTGTACAATTTTAAATCTATTAGGCCATTGCTAACAACAGCCAGGGTATTCCTGCACGCTATGATTCTTTCACACATAGAGTATGGGTTTACTAACTGGTCACTTACTAGTACTGCTGCACTTAGTCAGATTGAAGTACTTTACAAAAGAGCGAAAACTATTTTCGATAAAAAACCAATATCATTTCATCATTGTCACATACTACTGAAACATAGCCTTCTCAGCTTTGACAACTTCAGAAAGTTTAAGTATACCTGCTCAATATACAAAATCTTGAAAGGACTAGTACTGCCCCCACTGTCTGATTATGTCAAACAGAAAGACAACAACAACTACACGACCAGGGCCACTACAAGAGGGGACTGTATAATCCCACTAGTCATATCCGGAACAGATTTTTTTTTCTTTTGTTGTTAGTTTTTTCTCCCGTTTACTTATTTATGCCTTTCTGTCGCTATACCTTTTTCATTGTGTACTTTACTATGTAACTGACAGCGCTTGGAAATCAGCACTACAGCACTTTAACCCCTAAATGTTCATATATCTCCCACTGTCATTCATTATAATCAGTCAAAACCACAATAAGACCTATGTACCGGATTCTGCATTGCTGCAATCTCACAATCCTTTTCCCCTCTGATCACTACTCAGCTGCACTTAAACAAGCACATTGTACTGGAAGCAACATGAAGTGTGCAATACTATGTTAACGTGTTGCTGGACGACTTATATTGTGACGCTATGACTGTTGTGAATATTTATTGTAATTGCCTAGTATATATTATGTGTAATGTAGTTAATTTTGTTTAGGAATTGTGCCGGTAACATCTGGCAGGAGGACTACCAATGGAAATCAGCCCTTGGCTGCAATTGGGTACATTTACGTCTTTAGTTATCTGAAAATGTATAATGATGTACATTGTCCCTGTGGAGAAATAAATAAATTCATCAACTCATTATTGATTGATGGGTAGATTTAGTTATTTAGTTAGTACATTGCTGTTTTTGCAGAGAAAGATTCATGTATTCAAAAAGAGAATGCCCCCATAAGACATAACCTGATCTGAGATAATGCTAAATATGAGTCCAGTCCTGTGATCTAAACAGTGCCGTTTCAAGGAATTTGGGGGCCCCAAGCAAAATGGGCTTGGAGGCAGGAGTAGCTGAAAGGCAATCCTTAAATTACTGTAAAGATCCAGTAACTTTTCACTGTATATGTAGTTCAGCATGTCAAATGGGCAGGTGGCTACATGGTCTGGGAAGCCGAGTTAGCCGCTGAGTTAGCAGATGAGTTAGCAGCCGAGTTAGCAGATGAGTTAGCCGCCGAGCTAGCCACCGAGTTAGCCGCCGAGCAAGCAACCGAGTTAGCCCATGAGCTAGCCGCTGAATTAGACGCCGAGCTAGCAGCCGAGTTAGCAACTGTGGGGGGCCCCCTTGAGGGGGTTTCTGATAACAGTGTTGCTGCACTTTCCTGCATTGACCATCACAGCATTTAAAGGGACGCGCACACACTTTGTCGTTGCATTCAATTCATAACCAGTCGTTGTCTGGGGGCCCCCGGCCAGCTCGGGGCGCAAGGCAATTGCTTGGTTTGCCTGTCCTGTTGCGACGGGCCTGGATCTAAATAGACATCTCATATAATGTCCATTTTGTGACAGCAGTGGTCACAGCTGGTGATGCTGAAGTTGAAGTTTGGAGAAAACAGCTGGAGTGGGATTTTAGAAGTTGGAGGCAAGTCAAGGCAGTTTTATTTATATAGCGCATTTCATACACCATGGCAACTCAATGTGCTTTACATAAAACAGAAACATTAAAACATACAATTAACCCCCCCTCCACCCCCCACCCCCATAATAAAAACAAAGTACAGAAAAATAGAAAGAGAGAAATAAAATGCTAGAATAGAGCATTAAATATAAGATTGCAGCATAAAATTATAAATTAGCTTTAAAATCATTAAAAGGACATAGAGTGCAAATGAAACATTAAAATGTAAAGTGCTTTAAAAGAGCTCAATCATAAGCTCAGGAGAAGAGAGGTGTTTTTAACCTGGATTTAAAAATGTTCACAGCGGGGGCTGATTTCAGTTCTGCTGGTAGTTTGTTCCAGTTGTGTGCAGCATAACAGCTAAAAGCTGCTTCACCATGTTTAGTTTGAACTCTGGGCTCAACTATCTGACCTGAGTCAGTAGATCTCAGAGCTCTGGGCTCAACTATCTGACCTGAGTCAGTAGATCTCAGAGCTCTACTGGGTTTATATTCTACTAACATGTCATTCATGTATTCTGGACCTAAACCATTCAGTGATTTGTAGACCAGTAGCAGAACTTTAAAATCTATTCTATAGCTGACTGGGAGCCAGTGTAAAGACTTTAGAACTGACTGGGAGCCAGTGTAAAGACTTTAGAACTGGAGTAATGTGCTCTGATCTCTTTGTTCTGGTTAAAACTGGAGCTGCAGCGTTCTGAATGAGCTGCAGCTGTTTAATGCTTTTTTGTGGGAGTCCAGTCAGAAGACCGTTACAGTAGTCGAGTCTACTTGAGATGAAAGCATGAATCAACTTCTCCTGGTCTGTTTGAGACATAAAACCCTTCACTCTGGATATGTTCTTAAGCTGATAGAAGGCTGTTTTGGTGACTGATTTGATGTGACTGTTGAAAGGCGGACATCCACCTCATGTGGGAAGGACTGGATGCTGAGAAGAGCACCGAGAACAGAGTCTCATCTGAAAGTAGATTAACACTTCGCTGTACCCAGGGCAGCAATATTCAAGGGCCCCATCATCACGACCCCAGGATCACCATAATCTGGCAAAATACAGAATAAATTACAATAATATACAGTAAATATACTCAGTACTTCAATATCTAACTGTCATCAAGTGCATTTTGATGTACTGATGTGCAAATGCTCATTGAACTACAAATGCACCACTATGTCCTCTTGTCAAGGCCACTCACTCACATATGATGTTATGAAAACAAAACACATCAGCATCAGTATAATCTGGCAAAATTGACCCATTACATAGAGAGGGAGGGAAGTGTCCTCCATTTTCACAAAAAAATAAATAAGCAACCACTTTCAAAGCATCCAATATTTATTTACCAACACTTATTCCAAACACAAATGTATTGAATTGATAGAGCCATCACAGAGGAAATCCACAGACAAGACAAAAACAAAAATCCATAATCTGCTAGAATCAAGTAACATTTTGGTCCTCAGCTCATTTTAAACAGAAATCACCCTGTCACCTCAGAATTTCAACAGGACAATCAAGTTATAGTGCAAGATAAACATTTTGTAATCTGCCAGTTTTCTCTCAACAACAATAAACAATTTACAGCATTTTCATGGGGCCACCACAAGGAAAAAATCAATAAAATGCAGTATCATTTGCTCAAATAAACATTTTGCTCCTAAGCTCATTTTAACTTGTTTTAAAACAGAAAACAACCTGTCACATCACAATTCAACAAGATGGGCAAGGGTTAAACAGTCTTAGTGCAAACATAAACATTTGGAAATGTTGTCTTAAGTCCATGTCTCTCAAGAGCTTGCAGCAGCTGTACAGGCGAAGTCTCATTCTGCACAAAGTGCTTGAACTGAATAAGTTTGTTTGACAAGGAACCATCCAGATCTTTCAGATAAGTGGAGCTCAGCTTAGCAGCTCTTCCACGCACATCACAATCATCACAGTCCCTCTCAAATAAAATTCGGACTCCCTTACCGATGCAGGATACTTAGCAGCCCGATTCTGGAAAGCTGCAGGCCCTCAGTAGATCGCCCTTTCCTGGAGCTGCTCCAGAACGGGCCCCCACAATGCAGGATCCCGAGGAAGTATAGGTGTTGAGGTACAGTGGCTCGCAGACTCGACGAGCGGCTCAGATGGCGGTGAGACTCGAGACCCATCACTGCTTCCCTCAGCGGTCGTACTCGCAGCAGAATCCGGGCCGTCGGTTGAAGATGCTGCCGGGCTGTGAACATTAGCTTGCGCCGGCAGAGCAGAAATGTCCTGGCTATCTGAGCTGTACTCATTGACGGAAGCTGCCTTAGCAGAACAGTTGGTAACGTTAACTCGAGTGAAGAAATGACGTATTTTCGCCATTTAGCGCTCCCACTTAGCTTCTCCATGTTTGCATTTTTTGAGTTGTGTAGAGGCGCTTCGCTCGACGTCACACAACTGGTGTCACCTTTGACCCGCCTCAAACAGGCTGACCAATGAGGAGAGGGTCTCAGCTCATGGTCAGTCACAGGCAGGGGCAGCGTCTCTGTGCAGCGCAACTGCTCCAGCGGACAGTTTAACATATAAGCGAGATATAACTAGATATTTTGCTTATGCCCTCACTGCCCTGGGCCCTTTAGAGGTCATGGGCCCCTGACCAATTGCCCAGTTGCCCATATGGTTAATCCGCCTTGCATCTGAGGCTCGGTGTGTGGTCGGAGTCTCGGTCTGTTACCCGGGGATCTAACGCCAGCAGGAGTTTAGGCAGGTGTATGTACCCTAACCTACATTTACAGAGGTGTGAGGGCAGTTCTTCTTTGACGTGCAGTTTTTCGGGAAATGTAGGAAGTAATGACAGGATGAGCAGACTAATCCTGCAGGATTGTGACAAAAATTCAAAAAGCTCTTCATGGCTTGTCTTAACCACTTAACATACGCTGTTCCGTCTACGGGACGGTACGGATGTTAGGAGGTAGCCACACGTTCTTCTGAATGTTTTAAACACCAACCCTTAAACATATATATTCATGCCGTACATCGTTGGAAAGCTTAGATTGCTTGATTGCTTTTAGAAAGCTTGTGCTGATTCATTCAAGACCACTCACGACTTATATGGTTGCTCACAGCCGTAATAGTATTAGCGATTATCTCGGCTAGCCCCTGAGCTAAGTAAGAAAAGCTATAATGCCTACATACCTTCAAAGACTTCCCTTTATCCACAACGATCATCTTATGACTCAGCTCTTTCTGTACAGCTCGCCAAATGTCCATTCTTGTGAAATATGAAATCCGTTTCCATAAAACCGGAATACTTTCCTCAATATGTCCATGAATTTAGTCCAACACGTAACGTAATAACACAAATAACAAACCATATGCGGTCCGTTTACGTCATTTCCTGACCTGCACGTCCATCTCAGAGTACACGTGACTAGATGTTTACGACCGTGAGCCTCTCCTGCTTCTGACGACACCACACACAAGCCAATCGGTGTTTAGGATTAGGCAGTACATGTCTCCAAAGCCAATGAGGACATGTGACCGACAACAATGACGACATGGCTTTGATTGACTGCTGTTTTAGCCTATGGAAATATTCGGTGAAATGAAGTTGATAACCTTTTAGCCAATAGTCAGAGGTTTCCAACGGTGTATGACACTAAGCTATTAAGGTTGGCTGTCTATAAACAAACTCCAAGCGTAACCGGCGTGCGCACGGTGCGTAAAAGAGTTGAACCATATATCATTACGCACTCGGCATTTTGGTACACGGTTGGTTCTTCTTCGACTTGACATATGACTTATGGTCTTTTGACTCCAAATTTGGACTGCATGAAGCCAAGACATGTGGTTGTGGCCTCATTGTGTCTATATCCCGCTGAGAGGTCCCTGAATGTCTGTACACATGTCATTGTAAAGGCAAACCTATGGGCGAGTAAACAACCCCATCATTGTAACCTCTGCCACTCTTTGTCATTAAGTCACAGAATCACACAGACATTTTTTACAAGAATCCTGAGAGTGTTTCCTTTCCAATGATACCAGACACATCTCTGAGTCTCAAACTATGTGGGATCTGTGCTGCTCACAACTTGGGCATGTCATTTAGGCTAACAGCATAAAAAACAGGGGCGTATGTTAAGTGGTTAAAGGAGCAGAGACACCGCCAGTATGTAATCAAGGAAAGTTTTTCTTGCCGGGCAGGAGCTAATATGGACAGTAGTGCTGTCTTTTGCCCTTTCTTCTGATCCTTCTCAATTTTAGGTTTCAAAGACTAATTTTCATTCATAACATTCATAACAGATCATCATCTAGCCCAAGAAGTCACATGACGAGCACAGAGATAGTAAGCAATGAAATTACACAGTGGAAGGTTTTAGCTTTCATACCTTGAACAAAGCTTTGCCAGCAGCAGTGTAGGTGGGAGTCATACTTAAAGGCCTTGTTGTGAGAACGGCTGTGATTGGTGTGTGACTGATAAGGTGTGCTGATCCAATCAGAGACTGTCAGTAATAATAAATAATATGTAATAATAAACATACATTTACATAAAGCAGCAGGTCTCCACTCCCATGTTAATAAGAGTATTAAAACCTTGAAAAGTATCCCTTTAAAGTACATTTAGAAATAAAATGTAAAAAGTGCTATTAATTTGCGATTAATTACGATTAAATATCTTAATTGATTGATTAAGATATTTTGGTTACATTTTTTTTGGGGGAGGGGGGCATTTTTTTACTGTAAAACTATGTAGTCTGATAGATATTACTAGGTGGTCTACACTGTATCTACTTTTAATGAACTAGATTTCATGCAAGCGCTACATAAATGTGTAAAATTAGTGACCTCTGCTGGAGGATTGTAATAGCTATGCTGTTTACACAATATATTCAAGAAAGTGGTTGAGGTGAATATCGTGTTATGTCAGGAAATTAATAAAAGTGATGTGCATGTTCCTCCTTCAGAAGTCTGTTTCTCATCTCTGAAACAGTGAGTCTCTCCATTGCAACAGGCTTTCAGTTGTAAAGGTGATGCTGTTGCAGAGGATGAATGACGTTGAACTTGTCTAACAGTGGAAGTACCATGGGGGCTAGCTAAACTTTTACTCAATGTTTATATTTAGACCATAATAGGATATATCATGATTAAAAATTAAAAACTGCAACAGTTTTTAAAAGTTAAAAAATGGACATATCGGTAATGAGAACTAAAAAGTCGTGTAGGTGCTATAACAGACAAACTGTTAACTTTATTCTGGACAGACAAAAGAAGAACTGCTTAGCTGGTAGCCATCTTGAGTGTCACAATCAATACTGTCCCTTCATTCAAAACTCCTTGAAAATATAAGTTCCTTGTGGATTTAAACAATGATGTATTAGAAAATTAGTCTTGGACACATTTCTTTTCCCTATTATTTTCACTACTTTTACCAATGTAATACCAAATATCATATTTTTGTTTACTGTAACTGTTTGTATTTTAATTAGTATATATTTCAATTTAAAGAGCCCAAATTCAGTGATGGACACGTTGCTGTAATGAGAATTTTTTTTTTTTTTTGCTTTTTTGTTTTACATAAACAAGAGTCATTGCACAACAATGCAAGTTACCAAAATGATAGAAGATGAAAAAAAAACAGAGTAAAAGTAAATAAAGAAGAATAAAGAAAAAAAATATTTTTTTAAATAAATAAATAAGTAACAAATGGAGGTGGGGCACACCCCTCTGGTTGCAGCTTTCATCCCTGTCCATTAGGTCTGCTGCATATTAGATTCTTCTTCTACACACAAACCATTTCTGCCACCTTTGGTCCAGGGCCCCTGCTTTCATTCTGAGACAGTAAGTCAGTCTTTCCATCAAGTAAATCTCCTCAACAATATCCAGCCACTGCCCTGGACTTGGAGGGTCACTTTTCAACCAGTTTCTTGTTATGGCCTTTTTACATGCCAAGATCAATATTTTGAAAAGATACAGGTCCTTCTTTTGAATAGTATCTTCTGGAGACAAACCCAGATACAGAGTCCGGGGGACTCTGGGTATCCTGTAAGAAAAAATCTTTTCCAGAATCTGAACCACTCTGTCCCAGAACCCCTGCAGTTTTACACATGAACAAATAACATGCGTGTGATCGGCACTCAACTGCCCACATTTCCTCCAACATTGCTGCTGTTCACCTATTTGTTTATTTTTGATGTGTGGTGTGATGAAAAAGCGAAGTAAATTCTTCCATCCAAACTCCCTCCATCTTTTAGAGCTGGTGGAGGTTTGTTGAGTCTCAGACAGTTTAATGTTCAATTCTCGTTCCATTTTGTTTTTGTAGACCTCTATACAACTTAGAAACAATCTTAACAGGTGTACATTTATATGCATTAGTGAATACTTCAATCACTTTGTTTTCATCTGTAGAAACTCCTCTTTTGATTGCTGTCTCATAGAAATGTCTTAGCTGTAAATATCTAAACAGGTCACCATTATCTAAACCAAATTCTCTTTTGAGATTTTCAAAAGTTTTGAAAGTTTTTCCCTCTAGGAGTGTACACATCGCTGTAATCCCCTTTCCTCTCCACCTTGCAAATGTGGTATCAGTTACAGCGGGACTAAACAGAGATGTTTTTGAAGGCCAAATTAAAAGTTTACTGTCTCCTTCTAGTTTATACTTTTTAACTATCTCATACCAATTTTTAAAAGCATTCTCCAAGATTAGATTTTCTCCCTTGTGGTCTGTGTGTTGTTTTCCACCTAATCTGGTTTGAGGTGGAGAATCAACCAAGTTCAGTTCAATGTGCTTCCACCTAGCTTGGTACTCGGGAGAGCACCAATAGACAAAATATCTCATCTGCGCAGTATAATAGTATTCCTTTAGGTTTGGTACTGCAAGGCCGCCATGTTCTTTGTCAATTTGAAGTGTTTTAAATCTTACCCTTGGTCTTGCTCCAGCCCAGATAAACCTTGATAACTGTTTGTCCCACATTAAAAACTGTGAGTCTGGGATTCTGACAGGTAAAGATAAAAAGAGGTACAGTAACCTTGGCAACAAGTTCATTTTCAAGTTTCTGACTAATTAACACACCCAAGTATTTTATTGATGTTGCTTCCCACTTCACTTTATATTTCAGCCTAATATCTTTACTTGGTGTGTAATTAAAAGAGAGAATTTCTGTCTTAGCTATGTTCAATTTATAACCAGACTTTTGACCATACTCATCTAGAGTCACCTTGAGTTTAGGGAGTGTTGAATTAGGATTTTGGAGATAGATAATAATGTCATCCGCAAAGAGTCCTATTACATGGTCCTCATTTGCTGTGTTGATTCCTCTCAACTCTTTATTTTGTCTTTATACTCTGTGCTAGGGGCTCTATAAATATCACAAAAAGTGCGGGGCTAAGACAGCAGCCCTGGCGGGTACCTCCTGTGTAGTTTAAAACTGCCTGTCAGATGGCCATTGATTTTTATTCTAGCAGTTGGGTCCCTGTAAAGATCCTGCATGCACCCGACAAATTTACCATTGAAGCCCAGCCTCTCTAGCACCCGATACAGAAAGGGCCAGCAGACCCTATCAAAGGCCTTTTCTGCGTCTAAACTGGCCAGTACTGTACTTAGATGTTTTTTATTAATCTGTTCTATGATGTGTAAAGTTCGTCTGATGTTGTCTTGAGTTTGGCGTCCTTTTATAAACCCCGTCTGATCCTCACTAATTAAGTCAGGCAGGAGATGCTCAATTCTTTTAGAGATAATAGATGTAAACAACTTGTAATCTACATTCAAAATAGAGATTGGACGGTATGATTCACAGTTTTCTTTATTCTTCCCTTCTTTTGGAATGACTGATATCACTGCCTCTTTCCATGATGGTGGTGTCAGAGCTTTTTTTAGAGTCCAATTAAATGGATCTAATAGGAGAGAGGTCCTCTTTAAAGATCTTATACCATTCATTCGGGAAGCCATCACTTCCAGGGCATTTATTTGCTTTCAGTTTACTGATAGCCATGTCCAATTCTTTTTTTGTAATGGGAGCAATTAATTTATCATTTTGAAGTTTTCCTATGGAGGGGAGGTCTAATGATGACAAGTATTGTACAATATTTTCTTCATCTACAGTTTTGGGCTACGAATATAGAGTTTCATAGTAATCTTTGAAAATGTTATGGATTTCACCCGGTTCATAAGTTATTCCATTAGTTATAGGATCTCTAATTCTATGTACCGTATGTTTCATTTGTTGAACCCTAAGGCGTTTTGCTAGAATTTTAGTTGCTTTTGGGCCTGACTCGTAAAAGATTTGCTTAGTGAATCTCAATTTCTTTTCCAATTCATCATTCAGAATATTATTTATTTGAACTTTTAATTCTTTAATCTGGCTTTTTAGCCCTTTGTCCTCATCTTTTGGTTGTTGCTTCTCTAATTTTCTCAACTTTTCCTCTAGTTCATCATATTTTGACCTCATCGACTTGTTTAGATATGCTGTTCTTGAAATGAGTTTCCCTCTCATTATTGCCTTTACTGTGTCCCATAAAATGGTCGGGTCCACTTGACCAGTCATGTTATCCTTTATAGATTTGTTAACTTCTCTTTTAATCTCCTTAATAACAGTTTCCTTGTTTAGAACGCTGATATGTAGTTTCCACAGTGTACACTTCTTTCTGTCGTTCAGATGTATAGTTAAATGAATTACATTGTGGTCTGATATATCCGCTGTTCCTATGGAACATTCCCTCAACCTGTGTCTATCTGTAACGTTCATCAAAAAGAAATCTATTCGGGAGTGGACCCGGTGAGTAGCTGAGTAGTGGGTATAGTCTTTTTCAGATGCATGCAGGTTCCTCCAGACATCAAACATACCTGTCTCTCGTATTAGCAAGTTGAGATCTTTTGACGTAAGACATTTATGTCTTTTTATACTTGTTGTGTCTATAGAGTGGTTCAGGACCGTGTTCCAGTCACCTGCACAGACTAATACTCCTTCACTTTCAGATGTTAATATCTGGGGGGGGGGGGGGGGTGTATATGCTAGCAAATGTGACAAGGATATTATCAATCCTTCCTTTAATAATTATATATCTTGCGTATCACTTTTTTCCATAATTAATTCAAAATTGAGATTGTTGGAAATCAGAGTAGCCACACCTCGTTTCCGGCTGTTTTCACATGAACTGAAAAATGAGTTTAAATACCCAAACCTTTTTAACTTCTCATGTTCATTTTTGGACATATGAGTCTCTTGAAGAAATATGATTTGCACCTTATCCTTTTTCATTTTAGCAAGTACCTTACTTCTCTTTACAGGGTTACTCAGGCCATTCACATTTAAGGAAGCACATTTAAGACTATGTGACCTTATCATGTATACTCTTCAAAACAAGCAAGCTAGTGTCCACACAAAACAAACTCTTAACATGAACTGCAATTAGAAAACACAAACATGAACTTGAACAGACTTCCAAAAATGAGGGGAGATCTTGATGCCCCTCAACTGAGACCCCGTTGGTGGGTCGAGGGAGCAGCCTCTCACTCCGAGAGGGCCCAATGTTAAGGGTGGGTAATGAGTCAAAAAACAACTCAGCCATCCTACTGGTCCAACTTTTTCAATATATATATATAAAAAAAGGGGGGAAGTCGCCTCTCCCAAAAAACAAAAAAACAGCTCACAACAGAGTCTCGAGTTTAAAGTTTCCATACCGGGTAATGAAGTTTAAATCCACGTTCATGTTTCCTTGGTGCGTCCTCTCTGGAACTCCTGGAGTTTTGCCCTCGTTCTCTGGGTCGCGGCGTGCCCCTTCTCCCGGCGCTTAGCTGCCTGCTGCCATCCCATCGGCTCCAAAAGCCGTGTCTCTGCGAGGCTCTCTCCTTCGGTTGACTCCGGCTCTTCCACGGGGAAGCCGCGCTTCTTCAGCTCTCTCTGTGCCTCCTGTGTGGTACTGTATGTGCAGACTCCCGTGGCCCAGTGAATTCGCATGCTTGTGTAAGGTGTCTGGAAGCGGATACCCTTTTCTTTTAGGGCTTTTTTGACCATGTTATATTCCTTGCGCTTCTTTACAATCTCCGACGCATAGTCATGGTCGAAGTAGATTAATCTTTCACCCACTTGTATTTTCTTCTTTTTCCACGCTTCTCTCAATATCAACTCCTTGGTGGTAAACTCCAAGAAGTTGACAATAATGGGTCTCGGGGGTGCATCGTGTTGCGATATGGGTGCCAGGGTCCGGTGAGTCCGCTGTATTTTCAAATCCATGTCTTGTGGTAGTGGCAACTCGCTTTTAATGAATTTCTCCACAAGCTGTGTTACCGAGTTTCCCTCTTCCCCCTCTGCCACGTCGAAGAAGCATATATTGTTTCTTCTCAACCAAGATTCTAAGTCCGTACATTTTTGCTGTAGGGCTCTTTGTTGTTTGAGATACGTACAGAGCTTCTCCGTTGCTTCCTCCGTCCATCCCTCCACCTGCTCCACCCGGGTCTCTGCCTCGTCAACGCGGGCCGACAGGCTCTGCACTGCCGTTGCCAGGTTATCGAGTTTCCCGTTGACTTCTTGCCTCAGTTGAATAATTTCCTGTTTCAGACAATCGTTGTGACCCTTGATATCATTTTTTAGCCCATTAATCGCCCTGATGATATCCCCGGAGTCAGTGTTTGTTGCGTGATTTCTCTGACTTGCAGCAGCCGCTCCGCTACGGGTGTTAGCTTGAGCTACTCCGGCGTTGCTAACGTTAGCTTTCGGCGGTGAGTTGTGTTTTTGGCATTTTTTCTTTTCGTCTTTCATCTTAGGTGATTCTTCCCCCACTCGTAAGGCCTTCGCTTTTATAAATATGACGTTTTTGAGTTGCCACAATACATCTTACTTCGCCATCAGCCAAACCGGAAGTCGTAATGAGAATTTTAACCTTAAATGTGAACAAATATATATATAAATACATATTAATGATGTTCAGTTCTGAACAAACCATGAGGAGATGATTCTAATTTGACCCTTCTTATTTTGATAACATTTATGTTTCATGGCGCCTCACAAGACTGATTTAGTGAGAATCAGCCATTTATGTTTCACATGTATGTTCAATGTTCACATTCAGATTTTTAAAATACTTTCTAAATAACAAAAGAATTCATATTTATCTGACTTCTTGTTTCAATGAATGAAAAATTAGCCATGAAGTAGTAAAGAAAAATGAGGATACGTTGAGATGCACACACACACACACAATTATATACACACACACACACACACACACGCATACATACACACACACAGATACGCACTAACACATATAAATACACACACACACTACTACACATTTAAAACCTGAACACATCTGATTGGATCATAAATGGATTTTAATTTACATCATTTATTTTTTTATTCAGATTGTGTGGCTGCAGGTTGTCAGAGATCAGCTGTGCTTCTCTGGTCTCAGCTCTGACGTACAACCCCTCCCATCTGAGAGAGCTGGATCTGACTGGAAACAACCTGAAGGGTTCAGGACTGAAGCAGCTGTGTGATTTACTGAAAAGTCCAGACTTTAAACTGGAGACTCTGAGGTCAGTTCACTGACTGTCTGTTACTATTGTTGATCTTAATGTTTAACAACTGAACCTAATTTATGTACATATATAACTTACATCATGAACTTCATTTGTTTCCATATTTTCATTTTTTACTATACATACAGGGATTAAAGCAAAAAAAAATCTTCTGACTGAAATTTTTATATATATTTCTCGTCATCGAGCCAATTCTCGTTAAACTTGCACTTGCCTATCTTGGCTTGTGTCTGCCAGTGTGAAACACTTCTTTGTCTGTTACTATCTATGACAAGCCTACGGGGGAAATCAAACACTGTCCCCTAAATCAGTGTTTTTCAACCTTTTTTCAGCCAAGGTATTTTTTTCATTGAAAAAATCACAAGGCACCCCACTAACCGAAAATGTTAAAAAATTAAACTCTGTAGCCTATATTAACAATATAAAGTCATTCATGTCAAAGTGTCTTGAATAGGAATAAAATAAATACAAAGAAAAAGGTATTTTATGATCTTATATATTTCTTCTTTCAAATAAAAAGTGCAATTAACAATATAGTAGGGCTGGACGATTATGGCAAAAATAATAATCACGATTATTTTGATTGATATTGAAATCGCGATTATCAAAACATGATTATTCATTGTTACAGCCATTTATTTATTTGTTATTTTTTGTTGTTTCACACTGTTGGTACTGGGGGTGGCACTGTGCTAACTTCCTGCAGGAGTGCATTTATACAGCCTGGCTAATGTGTGTGTACTGAGGCAAAAAGCTTTTGACCATGGCTGAGGTTGGTTGAGGTTTAGGAGCAAGGAGTAATATTAAGATAATAGGCTACATGATCACAAACCCGAGGTGCTGTACATTTGCTGCTTATGTTGAGCAATAAATGAAGAAAGGCAATGAGAAGTGTTTGGACCTTGTTTTCTAAGAGCCAGCCTGACGCGCATCAATTAATTGCACCGGCACACACACCTGCAGTAAGTGTCAATGTAGCTACACTTACATTCATAGATTTGAAAACATAAGCATTGAGCATATACGCGCCAATTAAACACACTGGGAAACTACTACAGTGTCAGGCGGGACCCAAACTGAAATATTTAAAAAGGATGGGCCGTGCAGAGTAAGAGATGTAATGTTAAACTAGCTAGCATGTCAAAAGCTTAACCACATGCGCTAACGTTACCGGGCAACCTCGCATCTCAATAACACTAATGAAATATGTAACGCCACTAAAATGTGTCCATGCAGGCGCAGCCTCGGTTTAATTAAGGGTCAAAACTTCACAGTACAGACCTACAAATCTTTGGCAGCGCTCACCTTTTAACTTCTCTGTCAGCTATGCTAGGTTCAAGTTAGGTTTCGTTTTTTCTCTTTTTTTTCCGTCTCTCTCTCTCTCTGTTTGTGTGTATCTTGCTGGAAAAGAGCGGAGCGTTGGATTTATTCATAGGTGCACCGTGCCAGGTGCAGACAATCAGACAACCGGACAAACAGACAGACAGACGTTCCTGTCATTTATAGATAGATGTAGGGTATCACGTTATATATTATTATTATACCTCTGTAATTCTAACCGGATCTGCATTGATCTCATATATGGGCCTTTCAGCAGTCAAATGGCCATCATGGCCTCTAGTGGCTTCACCAAGCTGTCACGGAAGCATGGCATCAAAGTTGGTGCTGGCTCTCTGTGCAGCGTGGAGGAGGTGGCGTTGCCAGTGGGGGAGATCATCGGGCACAGTTCTGTAAGGTCTGCTTCTAGTATGAACAAGGCAGTGGTTTTGTTTTTGGAGAAGGTGGAGCAGGTGAATGTGGTGGTGGAAAAAGGGATCACTGTAAATGGGCAGTTTGAGCCGGTGTTACCTTTGACACAGCCCGCGTATGGAGTTTATTCCCTATCTTAATTCAAGAGCATATTAAATGGATTTGAGAACAGTATTTATTGATTTCATGCTCAGATTTTGTGATATTTTCTCTCAAAACTCTGCTCACATGCTCAAATTTGCTCTGTGCACGCTCACAGTGTGTCCTCGCACTCAGTTACAACGCGTTACAGCTGCTGGGACTGGTGATGTGGTGAAGCGGCGCAGTAAACGTAAGAATGTGGTGAATGCTGCTGTGGGTGGGAAAGCTGGTCGGCTCGAGACAAAGCCGAGTGCTGCAGACAGCAGCAACAGTAAAGGCTGCATGTCTGACTGTAGTGACCTGTCTCTGTCACAGGTAGCTGCTAGTCAGGACCTAGTCAAATGTTTAAACGTTCCTGCAGTTGACTAAAGGCATAAAACGCCTGAACATAGAGCAGCATTTTCCCGATAAACTTGCATTTTACAACTCAGCCAGATATGTAATAAAGAACAGAGCTTCATCAGATCTCACTGAGCAAGAAATACATAGACTTAAGAAACAGATGACAAAAGTGAGAAAACAACTCGATTTTTAATGATAATTAGGCTGTTGATTTTATTTTTATTTATTTATGGTCATGTTTTTATTTTTAACTTTTCCCTCATGATGGACTCTTTTAGAGTGGGGACGTTAAATGTAAACGGTGCCAGAGAAGAAAAAAAAAGGGCGCTGGTGTTTGACACAGCAAGGTTGAAAAATATTGATGTTTTGTTTTAACAAGAAACGCACAGTGATGAGAGCAAAGAGGTGGACTGGAACAGAGAGTGGGAAGGACAGGTAGCTCTGAGCCACAACACCTCCCTCAGTGGAGGGGTGGGCTTCCTGTTCTCTCTTTTAATCCATCATCTCTGGAGGTCGAGCATGTTGTAAAGGGGAGGTGTCTTTTAGCAAAAGCACAGTTTGAGCATCACATTCTGGTTTTTATTAATATTTATGCTCCAACCAACGGTGCAGAGAGGAAGAGCTTTATAGAACAAGTCAACTCTAGACTGAATTGCTGTGGCTCGGAGGAGTTTTTATTCTTGGGTGGGGATTTTAACTGCACTGAGTGCAAGTTTTTAGATCGTAACCATGCAGAGCGTCATCCAGCCTCCCAACACGCTCTGAAGCAGCTGGTCTATTCTCATGGCCTTGTGGATGTGTGGAGGAGGATGAACTCAGACTGCAGACAGTACACATGGTCCCATGTAAGAGAGGACAGGATCTCTTCAGCTAGACTAGATCGTTTTTATTGTTTTTAGCAGCATTTTAATGTTTTTAAGTTTTGTAATATCATGCCTGTTGGTTTTACTGATCATTCTTTAGTTTTATGTCAACTTACTGCAAAGGATATTCGACCCAAGAGTGCACACATTTTAATTCAGTTTTAACTTTTGATAGAGGTTTTAGTGAGGTTTTAAGTTGTTTTTGGACTGCTTTTAGAAACAGGAAAGCTGATTTTACATGTCTTAGACAGTGGTGGGACCATGGCACAACTGAGATAAAGCTCTTGTGTCAGCAGTATACTCTCAATGTCTCACGTGACACCTGTCGATCTATGAAAGACCTGGAGACTGAGATTTTGGAGCTAGAAACAATGAGTGCTTCCACGGAAAATCTGGGATATATTGAAATCCTCAAGTCTAAAAAAATGGCCCTAGCCAACCTGTTAGATACAAAGGTACAGGGTGCACTGGTCCGTTCCCAGGTCCAAAACATTAGTGCGATGGATGTTCCCTCTAGCTTCTTTTTTGGCCTGGAGAAAAAGCATGGACAGACAAAGATGATCCACTCTTTGCTCTCTGACATGGGGCAGGAACTCATTGAGCCAGGTCAGATACGCAGGCGTGCTGTGGATTATTCATCCCTTTATTCCAGTGAGTATGATGAGGTGCATGATTCACTGTTTGAGGGGTTCTGTGGTGAGCTGCCTCAGGTCTCTGAGGAGACTAATGCACAGCTGGACCGGCCACTGCTGATGGAGGAGCTGCATGCCGCCTCGCAGAGTATGCAGTGACGGAGGGCTCCTGGTATCGATGGCCTGACAGTAGAATTTTATAAAGCCTTCTGGCAGATTTTAGCCCCTGACTTTTTAGATGTTCTTAATGAAAGCCTGACCGCTGGTTCTCTGCCATTATCCTGCCGAAGGGCTGTCGTTACTCTTCTGCCAAAAAAGGGCAACCTGCAGGAGATTAAAAACAGGCGCCCCGTGTCACTTCTGTGTACCGATTTTAAAGTTCTGTCCAAGGCTTTGGCCAACAGGCTGAGGGAAGCTATGGAACAGGTCATCCACCGGGATCAGACCTACTGCTTACCTGGCAGGTCCATGGTAGACAATGTCTACCTGATTCGGGACGTTTTGGTGGTCTCCAGCTCATTGGGTATATATACTGGTCTCATTTCGCATTTGACCGTGTTGAGCACGACTTCCTCTGAAAAACCATGGAGAAGTTCGGGTTCAGCACTGGTTTCATTGCCAGGATCTGGGTGTTACATAGTGACATTGAGAGTATACTGAAATTCAATGGCAGTCTGTGTTCTCCTTTTAGAGTGCATAGAGGCATCCGGCAGGGCTGTGCTCTGTCTGGGATGCTCTATGCACTCTCCCTGGAACCCCTCCATCAAGTATTGATGGCCTGGTTTTAGAGAAAATGTCATTTTATCTGCCTATGCGGACGATGTTGTTGTTTTAATTAAAACACAAAGAGAAGTTGACATTTTAGCTAATTTAACTGTTTTATTTAACACTCTGTCCTCAGCGAGGGTGAACTGGACTAAGAGTGACGCCCTTGCTGTTGGCAGATGGCATGACGGTCTCCCAGTTCTTCCCCAGAATCTGTCTTGGAAAACACACGGCTTTAAGTATCTTGGTGTCTTCCTCGGCAGTGAGGTGGTGACCAGGAAGAACTGAGAGGGCATTGTAGAAAAAATAGAAGGTAAACTTAAAAAATGGAAGTGGCTGCTCCCTCAGATGTCATACAGAGCAGGGACGTGCACATGATTATAGAGGGGCAGCGGCTCAAAGGTAGAAAAGGGTAGAGCAAAGTGCACGTCAATTATTATTTTTATTCGGTACTTTACACAATATGGAAATTAATGTAAAATTAAAAAATAAAGTGCTAATAGTAAAGCTAACTACTTAGCTGTGTGTCCTGTGTAGGTGAAAGTGATGCATTTGCTCTTTCTTTTGTGTCAACAAATTATTGTCAACATGAGTTCATTCACATTATCATAGGCTTGGAAGAAATGCAAAGCAATAAAACACTGATTTATTATTAGGCTATTTAATGTTTAAATACAGATGGTAATATTTCAAACACAGATAACCTACATCTTATATCCCCAGAATGCTGAAATTACTATATTATTATTATTATTATTATTTTGTTAGCCCACACAGTAGTAGCAAAGTCACAATAAACTTTATATCTAAACCTCGGACCTGTACTTCAGACGTGTAGTGAGGGAAATATGATCTGCCGTAAACATGGTGCATTTTATTTTGAAAATTAACCCGGTGTTTTATTTTGTATTTTGTACACGATTTCCTGTCCCGCACGATTTGCTCTGTGCTGATTTGATGCGCCGTGCTCCCACATCCGGCAAAAATAGTTGACACATTGACTAAAATAGAGCGTTTTTCTGAAATATTACTCATATTCAAGCACGTTGAATAACTAATCCCTAACAGGAATTTATTAATGTTATTTAAAAAACAACAACACACACACAGAGGGCACTTTTTAATACGAGGCAAAAAGGGCAGGGGCTGAAGCACCCCTAGGGCCCTATGTGCACACGTGCCTGATACAGAGGTAGAGTTCTTGTGCTAAATAATCTTGTGGCCTCAATGCTCTGGCACCGTCTGGCCCGTATGAATCCTCCCTCAAAGTTCCAATAATTGTACAAGGTTCATAATCTAAGAGATTAAATGAAATAATGAGCATGACAGTTTTCTTTTATTTCCAATGCACACTAAGAATAATAAACATATCAATCATAAGCAGAGTATCATAAAAACAGAGTTCCATTACCAGCAGCGATGCTAACGGGCATGATGACTTGAACAGCTGCCAATGTGAACTTGTCCATCATATTATCTGAACCACTGATGTGAAGAACTAATGTTAATCAAGATAATAAGAGTCAAACTCATAATAATAATGAATAATAATAATAATGGAGTCATCAGGCTGAAGCATCAGCTGGGCTTTGGGCTGGATCACCTTATCAAAGCTGGCCTGCTGAGTGTCTCCCTCTCTCTTCCACCAGCAACATCTCTTTTCTTTCTTTGCTTCATGTGTTTGTTATTGTCTAGCACACATTTCCCCTCATCCATGCACTTCCCTACACTACTGATTCTACACATTACACATGGAGTTTACATTTAGTTTGTTAATAACTTACTTTAATACATTATTTTAGTTTTTGAGAATCAAACATGTGTTCTCCTTGTTAGTCTGAACCTTGAGCCAGTTCATGATAACATGTTGTATTATTTGTGTCATTACAGACTTACTGACTGTTGGCTCTCAGACACTGAATGTGAAGTTTTGGCCTCAGCTGTGAAGTCCAACCCTCATCTGACAGAGCTGCACCTGAGTCTCAACATCCTGTCTGATTCATCAGAGAAGCTGTTGTCTGCTGTACAGGAGAGTCCAAACTGTAAACTGACTCTGAGGTGAGTTCACTGACTGTAGCTTTGGTAGATTAATCACCATGTAATGCTCCTGAGAAAATACATTCAAAATGTCTTAAAGCTGCAGTATGTAGTGAACGAGTCCAACCTCCAGGTCCCTCCTTCCTCTCTGCTGCACTTTACTAGAGTATTTATTTTATTTTCCTCCATTTGAACACAAATATCTGGACTTTCTACTCCTCACATTGTCAAACAGACTCGTTACTTGTTTCAGTGACTTTATAAAAAGAAGACATGATGTGTAAATAAACGATAGAAAACTATGGAGCTACTATTGGAGCAATACTATTTGCAAATGTGTATCTCAATTTGTGTTTGTGTAAAAAAATCCATATGTCTGTATTCAGATTTGCAAGTGAAGACAAATCTGCAAATGTTTGCAAAGATCTGTGAATGTCTGTCATCAGTTACAACTCAGGCAGGAGCTCTCGATCTTTTTACACATGATTTTTGCTTCACTTCTGCCGTGGCAGATCTGCTAATGTGTAGAAAATCGAGAGCTCCTGCCTGAGTTGTAACTGATGACAGACATTCACAGATCTTAGTGGAAATCTTTAGAATGGCCATGTTTCATGAACATTGTTTGATGAAGAAACTCCTAGATGTAGATGTGAGCAGGTGATGTGAACAGCTGACGTCTTAATTGATGTTCCAGAAATGACAGAAAGGAAATGATGAGCTGTGAGAAAGATCAGAATGACTGAGGGATGAGAAATCAAACTATAGATGTGAGCTTGTAAAAAAGATGCTCTTCCTGTCTGAACTTTCTCTGAGCTTCATTTTTACATTTAATGAATAAAATGCATCAGAAAAAATACATTTAATAAAAAGATGATGTGAAGAACAAATGTTCATCAAAATAATGAGAATCAAACTGTTTGATCATCAAATGCATGAAGTAAATATAAAGTTTCATCTTTCATGATAACATATGTTGGAATATTTGTGTCATTACAGACTTTGGAACTGTGGACTCTCAGAGACTCACTGTGAAGTTTTGGCCTCAGCTCTGAAGTCCAACCCTCATCTGACACATCTGGACCTGAGTCACAATGAACTGTCTGATTCATCAGTGAAGCGTCTGTCTGCTGGACTGGAGAGTCCAAACTGTGGACTGGAGACTCTGAGGTCAGTTCACTGACTGAAGCTTCACTGAAGTTTCAAATGTTTGGTTCATAAT
>JAJDFG010000349.1:190000-243190 GCA_021039105.1 Scomber colias
GCAGCCTGCAAATCACTGGCTCTGATTTCACACAAGCATCATTACGTTTAGTAACCATGTGGTCTTTATACAGACCAGAACCTCTGCTGAAGTCCAGGAATCACAGCAGCTGTTTAGCTGAGAGCTCTGACTGATTGTCATGTGATGATTTAACAGCAGGAAACATCTTCAAATCCCACAGAGACTCTGTAGCTTTAAACTTTGATAAGAGTTGACATGTATCAGCAGTAAATCCATCAGTAAACTGATGAGTGAATGTCTCTGTTTCTGCAGTAATGATGTGTTCATGACTCTCAGCACTTTATTTCCTCTGTGTGCTTGAGTGAAATCTGCAGAGGAAACACACTTGATAGTAAAAGTGTGTGCAGGTGTGTGAGCTTGGAGCTCAGTGTGTTCACTCCAACACGTTAACATGAGAGCTGAAAGGAAGCAAGCTACGCTGCACAGCTGTTCCACTTCTGGTCTGAACAGGACTGAAGTCCCTGCTGCTCTTTATACTGGATGTGCTGCATCACTGACTGAAAGCTGATCCACTAAGTCTCACTAAACACTTATTTATCTCCTCTGTTCTTTCTACTTCTCTCATCAGATGGAAGGATGATTGATCTCTGTCAGAGTGAGAGTGAACATCCAGGAGTGTTGAGAGAGGATCAGCTGGATCCTGATGATCCATCTGGAGTCTGGATCTGGATTGTGTGGTCTTCACTTAAGTCTCTTAACTGACTCCAAACTGAACAGTTATCTCTGGATTTAGCTGAAGTCAGCACTTTACAGATTAGTTCTACATGAGCAGTTTGATGCAGAAAAGATAAAACCAGGTGTTATAAGTCAGACTGTGAGCCTGGGCTCATATTTATCAAGCGTCTCAGAATCACACTGAGAGTTAACGAGGACTAAAACTAATGAATGAAGCAGAAGAGAATTGACTGTGACTTTCAGCAGGAGAAGGATTACTGCTGGGAGAGAGTGAGACGTGGCTGTTTTACCACAGTCAGAGCAGCAGAGTAGAAATAATGATGACATGTTGTAGTTTTCTCACAGTCTCAGCTGGAAATATTAAACAGTGATCATTTGGTATATTATGTGTATAGACAGGTAACCAGGCAGGTAACTTACCAAGGTTATGGAACTAAACTATGAAGCCAACATTCATTATAAGATGATATTTACAAAGTGTAAAGAAAGCCAGAGAAGTAAATGCAGCCTATATGTTCATTAAGATAACAGGTCATGTGACTGAGCTGATGAAATTCTCTTGGTTCAGCCTCATGGTTTCACAGCCTGTAATAGTGCTGCATCTTGCACATATTACACAGACACATGTTGTAAAGCCTCTCCATGAAGAACATCTTCTCTTCCACTGTCCACTTCCTCTTTCAGCTAAACCCCAAGTTAACTTATGTTCTCCACATGAAGGTAAAAACAGCGTAACCATAGAAACAGATATAGTTCAGCTGCATCCTCTTCTCTCTAATATCAGACTGTAGCTCTGCTGTTATTTGAAGCAGCATCAATAAAACAGAAGTTATAAAACTCTTTTCCTCCTAAAAGTAGGAGCAGAGATGTGTCACTCTGATCATTTTTGGACAGTTAGGAGTGATTTCTGCTCTGAGACACTTGATAAATACGAGCCCAGATGTGACAGACTCATTTCATTCAGTTAAACTCTGAAATCATTTCTCATTGGTCAGAAAACCTGCATGCAGGTCAAATCACATCCTGGTTCTGTTGATAACAACATCAAGCCTGTGCTTTTTTATTCAGCTTGAAACTCTTCCTTTCCTGTCTTGGAGGCGTCTAACTCTTGTGTAACATACTTGTATATAGATGTTTGTCATGTTAAGAAATATTGTTTAAATACTGAGACTGTTGTTCAGGATGAAAGAAACCAACAAATGATGAAGAAATGTAAATGAACAGACAAGAAGCTTCAGATGGTTCAGCTGACAGAGGCAAGAGCTTCACTTCTGATAACAGAGATAAAGTGATGTCTGCTGGAGTCATCAAACGGCTCATTGGACCAAAGATTGTACTGTCACAATACCAGAGGAACAGGACGGTGAATGAGGAGCATCATACACACCACCGATGTGTGTGTGAACAGACTGTTTGTACATAGGACTCAACTATCATAAAGATGATGAATATTTCCTGCAGCTTCAAACCCTGCAGCAGCTGTCAGGAGGAAAATGAAAGAGTTGAAATAAGTGAGCGTGTTAACAAAGCTTCAGCTGTTATGGTAAGCTCCTCCACAACTGCTCCCAGCTGTGTTTAATGTTAGAACAATGACACAAGATGGGATCTGTCCCAGCATGCATCATCAGAGCTAGTAACCTCTTCATGCTGGTGACCCTCTACTGTGTGGAAAGTGTGTCACTCACTCTACCATGTGATTCAACTCCAGACTCAACTTCTTACTAACTCTGACAATGATCAGTGTTTTCATTTTGACTATGTATTGAAATGTTTTCATATTATTACATTTTACTTTTTACTTTTTACTCCATATGCTGAGTATTGATTGTATTGATTAAAACATTAGAGTCTTAATTAGTAAATGTAGTAGTTCCGGTTAAAAGTTGATAATAAGTTGTATCCTGTATATTTTTATGAGCATTAATTTTCTTTTTTTAAAGTATATTTTTTGGGGCTTTTTGCCTTTAATGTACAGGTCAGTAGAGAGACAGGAAGCTGGAGGTAGAGAGGGGGGAATGACATGCAGGAAAGGACTGCTCGGTGCAGAAGTCGAATCGGGGTCGCCTGCAGCAAGGACTGTAGCCTCAATATGGGGCGGGTGCTCTACCCACTGAGCTATGCTCTACCCTGAGATTTTCTTATTTTTGATGATGATGGAGTATCCTATGAGAAATTATAAGCGTAATGCCTATATGTATATCTTTAATGGACTAGGCAGAATGTTTTTACCTTTAGTTAAAGACCACTGATGGATTGTTTTTAATATCTAATGGACTTAAGTATGGTAAGCATATTTACTCTTTGATGGTTTTAAGATGACTTGATGTGTTTAGTTATTAATATTGACTGTTTTCATTGTTTCTGTAGTTTATGCCTTTATGAAAGTTGACGTTTAGTGATTAAAAAGATAAAAATGGGGTTGGTTTATTATTTTAACGCAATAATGTGGGAGTCATTGTTTTTTCCTTGTAGTGGTTATTTGGCTGTAATCATATAAGCTGATATGTTTGACCAATCACAGATCATTTCTTGGGGTTGTTCTTCATTCGTTGAGGTGAGCTGATATCACTCTGTGTGATTTTAAAAATTTATTTGATCACTTTTAAAGGCTCCAGATGACATTTCATTAAATATTAAAGGTGTTTATCTTTTATGTTATATTCATTTAAAGTTTTATTTTCTTCTATTTACCTTCCTAATATTGTTTTGTTGTTGTAAAAATGTTGTAAAATAAGTTTCAGGAAAGGATTGTATGTGTAATTTGGTGATTAGTATGTTATTCATACTTTTTAATTTCAGAAATAAAAGTGTGCCAAAAACAAGTTATTGAGATTATTTCTTCACTTATTTTGTTCAAGCTGTGAAGATAAAAAGATAATTGAATAAAGTCCAAACCATGACTCTGTGCTGTGTTTAAATGTATACAATGGGAAGTGCTTACAGTGATCCCAGTTGCAGTAATCAGCTGCTTACATGGATCAAAAAGCTCCAGACAGAATCATTCTTATACAAATGCTGTTTAAATAATCTCCCCTAGTCTCCCCCTGCTGGTCTTAATAAGTATTGCATGTGTGGTAGGGAGGTGGGAGTGACAGATCCTATGAATGAAAGAGTAATTAGAGACAGGTGAGATGAACTCATGATGAGAAGGGGAGATCAGTGAAGTCTTTTCAACCCACGCGAGCTCTTTAGTTATTTTAATAAGGAGAAAGTTGAAGTTGATGTTTTGTGATACTGAACGCATTACGGAAATACATCGATGTGATGTGACTCGGGCAGCAATTTAATTTCTTCCATGCTGCTTCTCTCTCCTTAGCAGTGTTATTTTATTACTGAACTATATGATCATATTCGCCACAGGCCAGCAGGGGGAGCTCCAGTTACTGTGAGGTGACGTAACTCGAGCTTTTTTTCTCAGTAGTTGCCATCATAGACATATACTGGAGCCGCTTTGTTAATAATATTAATTGGAAGGAAGTTTGGATGCTCCCTCACACATTTTTAATTGTAAACAAGGTTAGTAAGGTGTCTTTTAAAATGATCTACAAATACAACCCTGCCAACCATTATATGCAGAAATTTAAAAAGACATTAACACAAACTGTTCTTTTTGCAATTTACACCCAGAAACCACTCTACATCTATTTCGGCACTGTCTCTATACAAATAAATTATGGGCAGACGTCAGCAGATTTATTATTGATCATCTCCTCAAGGATTTCCTTCTACTCTGGGAAAATGTTGTGATTGGCATCCATGATTATCCTAAGAAGGAAGGAAAATGTTATTTATTAATTAATTTGATTTTATTTCTGGCAAAATGTTATATTCATAAGAGTAAATTTAATAAGAAAGAACCTTGTTTTGTTGTTTTTCTGAAAGAAATCAAGCATTGTTCGAAGTTGCTTGATAATTTGACTAATCAAAAGGCTATTAAAACATTAAATATATGTACCCATTTCAACATTGTTGTTTAATATAACTACCCCTGGCTCTTCTGTTATTTAGTGTCTTACGTGTATGCTGTTCATTGTATACTGTCTGTATGCTCTTCTCTCAATAAAGAAAAGGAAAAAAATAGACACATAGACGCTGCGTTGACTGTGGAGAGGCGTCCCTAAAGCGCCGCCATCTTGGTACAGGGCGAGCAGAGGCAGTACGGAGGTAAGAGCTACTCCACAGTCTCAAAGTATTATTCCATAGACTGTATAAAAGAAGAAGGCTTTAAACTAGCGATTGAGACCATAAATACATTTTGAAAATATTTACTGAGGTTAGAAATCAAGTGAGAAGTTGGTGAATTCTCCATTGACTTGTATAGAGACGGTCGCCCCCTGGTGGCCTTTTGATCGAATGCAGTTCTAAGTTACTTCCACGTTGGCTTCTTTTCAGAGCACTGGAACTCACCGCCTGCATTATTCACTGAAATCACATGACAAAAATGACTTCACGTAAGTACCAGAGTGGCAGCACAAGAAAGAAACTGTGCAGAACAGTTGTCTTTCAGAGGTTTTAGCTCCCATAGGACTGACTCATGAAAGACAGGTCTTCTTAATATGCTTATAAATATTTTTCTAAGGGGATTCTTCATGGTGTTGCACATACAAGTTCTGCTACTTAACCTTACAATGATCATAATGAGAGTGATACTAAAAATAATAATAGTAATAGTGATAATAATAATAAAATGATAATGATGATAGTATTATTAATTATAATAGTCATAATAATATAAACAACGATAATGATAATAGCAATATATTTACAATGATAGTGATAATAATAATACATCTATGTATATATGTCTATGACCACACCCAGCAGTGTAGTCACACAGAGAGCTGCAATGACACGCTTCAGCCAGCAGGTGGCAGCACAGGCGTCTCTCAGATAGTTTCAAGCTCAGAAATAATTCAATATCAGCAGCATTTTGTTCTTCTCTATTAAAGCCATTTTGCAATATAAAAATACAGAATAGCAAAATTAATCATACAAAAAAATACACTAAAGTAATCAAATGCACTCTGATGCAAATAATTAAGACCTGATAAACGGATTCCCAAATAAATGAACTTCAGAAGAAGAGAAAAAGAAAAGAAATAATCCAAACTACAATAAAGTTTTATGTCTGCTTGGGAGATAAAAAGCTGTTCTTCACCTGCTCACACAGACAGTTGTAGTTCCTGTCTGTAATGAAGATTAAAAGAAATATCTGCAAACATTTTGAAAATAGTTTCTCACACATTAAATAATGGATCATGTCAGATCTGAACATTTTCAAACATAGAGCTGAGCTTCCTCTACTGTGTGTGTGTGTGTGTGTGTGTGTGTGTTTGTGTGTGTGTGTGTGTGTGTACCAGTGATTGTTACTGGTGTCCCTGCTGGTTTGATCCTTTCACAGTCCTCTTTCTATACTAAGTGTTTTTACTACAATGAGAAAGTCTTTGTGTCTGTTTGTACCAAACAGCAGACCAACAGTCAGAAAACTTCACAAAGCTCTCAAATTACACTCATGTGACTTCCAGTAAAGAAGAAGGAAGGAGGAGCAGACATGCAGGAAGTAAAGTTGAAAGTATTCAGACTGACTTTATTTTACAGTCATCGGAGCAGAAGGAGGAAAACAGTGTGAGGCATGTGAGTGTTAATATCAGGACTGTAGATAATAATTACTGTCATTATTGATCAATCTGATGATTATTTATCACATTCATTGTTTAGTTGATTAAAGTTTGTCAGAAAAATATGAAATGACAGTGAGTGACAAATTAGTTTGAGGTGTTCTGTTGTTTTCCTGGTTTGTGCGTCCTCACAGCGATGTCACGTGACTCATTGCTGAGCTCTCAATAGAGAGAAGTCACAGTTAAGAAGCACACACATGTTTATCTGAAGTCTGTCTGTTGGATTTAAACCAGAGTCAAAGTTTCTCTTTGTGATGACTAGAAAACATACATGGTTGTAGTTAAAGTCATGTAAACTAATAAGAAGCTACTAAGTTGAGAGGCAGGACTGGGTTTATTATACTGTGTATGTGTGTGTGTCTCCAGTGTTCCTGGTTTACCTCTCAGACTCCAGATGATGAGGATGGAGCAGAGCAGAGTCTCTAACATCCAGCTGTGTTGATGAAGAGTGAGCAGTCTGATGATGATCCTCTAAACTTCAGTAATGAACCTGGACCCTCAGAAACAAAGTAAGAGACTGTTTCTATATAAACTGAGCTGAAGATGATTCAGTTTTTATATCTTATTAGTGTCTTATTTAGTGTCTTCTGCAGCAGGTTCATCATCTTAATATAAAGAGTCAGCTGATGTGTTTATCAAAGCTGTGCAGCTCATAGAAATGTGTGCAAATGATTCAGTCAGACTACACACATGCTTCAGACTCTACAAACACACTGTGAGTTTACAGGAGATTCATATTCAGGATGTGTCATATTCATTCACAGTTTACACATTTACAAGTTCAGATCTCTTTATTCTCATATGTTTACAAGACATGATACAAGAAGAAGTAGTAGTCGTAGTAAAAGTAGAGTATGAGCTGAAATGATGAAGGTCTTAAGGAGAGTTCAGCATCAGCAGTTAGAAACAAAAGGTCCTTTTTGCTTCAGTTTCAGGAGCTCTCTGCTGACAGTTTCCACACCAGCGTTAACGAACAAATCAGAACGTGAAGTCACCAGAGTTCACTGAACCACAACAAACAGGTGAGCTGTGAAAGCAGAACACTAACTGGACCTTGTGCTGAGATTACTCTGTTGACTTTTAACAAATACGTGTCTATAACCGAGAAAGCTCCAGAACTGCTTCTGAGTAGATTTGCATTGAGATGTTTTTACTGAAGATCCTCTTGAGCTTCTCTGACATTTAAACGACTGCAGCTAAACTGGGCAAATGAGTCAGATCCAGTACAAACACACAATGAGTTTCTATTGGCAGACTGACAGAAACACAACTGTTCTCTTATCAATGTTCTCTGATTTTAACAGAGAGTCAAGATGAGGAAGAGGGACCTGCTCAACATTTTGGATGATTTAAAAGTCGATGAATTTAAGGAGTTCAAATGGTCCCTCAAGGATGAAAAGGTGGGCGACATCGAACCCATCAAAGAGAGCCAGCTGGAGAAGGCAGAGAGGAGAGACGTGGTGGATCTGATGGTGCAGAAATATGAACTATCTGGAGCTGTGGAGGTGATGAAGAGCATTTTAAAAACAATTAGCAGGAATGATCTCATGACAGAGTTGTCAAACATCGACTCAGGATCAAAAGGTCAGTCACAGGAAGAGACAAACATGGCATCACATCCAGACAGCAGACCTGTGAGAAAAACTGCCTGTGTGTTTATATAGTTTTAATCATGTTAGATTAAGATTCCTTTATTGTAATTTCTTCGAACTCATACATTGAAATTAAATGTAACCTCTGCATTTGAGCCATCCTATATAATAGGGGCAGGGACCAAATCTACTGACAGCAGTATTAACCCTAATATACATAACTTTGATGGTGAAAGGAAACCAGAACACCTGATGGAAACCCATCATCCTTTGACATTTAATTGAAAATAAGCAAAAAAAATACTACATTAAAGTTTGCCCTTGTCCACCATTTGACAATCAAACAAACCCCAGAACAACAACCGCCTGCTGCTTTTCTGGGTCAGTTCTGACTCAGCCATATAAGTGTTGGTGTGGCCTCCAGGTCCCTCCCAGAATTTGCTCTGCTGGACGGTCCTTATTTTCCTTTTCTGCACAAAGTTGCTTTGACAGTTCAGGAATGATCATTAAGCTTTAATTTTGAGTAGATTTACATCAACACAAATATGTGTTCCTGAAAAGGAACTGAAGGAAGGAACTGTTATTGGTTACTGTAATCTAGGTTGGAGATCAGAGAAACTTCACTATGAATGAAAAGGGTTGGGGTTGATTTCTCTGCCATGTAAACACATAACATGTAGAGCAGCTCAGAGTGACAGCAGCTGAATGAAAGTAGAGATCTTTACACAGAGTGATTTATCCTTACATTTAAAGTCCAAATAAAACTTTAACAAACACAAATGATCCTCTAGAAGTCTAGATATGTTGGTTTCCTCCACTTAACATTTGACTGTTTGTTGAATTCAGACACATTTTAGGCTGTGAGGAAAAGTTCTGACTCAGACACACAGAGCAAAGCAGATTAAAAGTCAGGACTGATAAACATCTTCTGTTACTAATACTGATAAAATAAGAAAGACATGGTTTGAGAATAAGGTCAGTGTAGAGGAGAAATCTGATCACTGATTTTTTGCTTGTACAGATTTACAGTGACCAGTACTGTACATGTTAATGCGTTCCCAGACCTAATGTTCAAATCAATATTTTTCTTCTCGTTCAGTTAAAATTATTCTACAGGAGGTTTTAAATGAACATCAGATCAGTCTGGACAGGAAATATCAACATGTGGATGAAGAAACTGATGAAGAAGGAAATAGACTCCTCTTTGACGATAGCTACACTGAAGTCTACATCACAGAGGGAAGGAGTAAAGAGGTTAATACCCAACATGAGGTGAGGCAGCTTGAAACAGCTTCCAAGATGAAGACCCTCCATGACACTCCAATCAAGTGTCAGGACATCTTTAAAGTCTTACCTGAACAAAAGAAACGCATCATCAAAGTCGTTCTGATGAACGGCGTCGCTGGCGTTGGAAAAACCTTCACAGTACAGAAGTTCACTCTGGACTGGGCACAGCGCTCCGAAAACCAAGAGATCAGTCTGCTGATTCCACTTCCATTCAGGGAGCTGAACCCGATCAAAGATGAGCAGCACAGTCTGATCACACTGATCTGTCATTTCTATCCAACATTACAGAAGCTCACAGCAGAGAAGCTCGCTGGCTGTAAAGTTTTGTTCATCTTTGACGGCCTGGATGAAAGCAGACTTTCACTGGATTTCAACAACAGTGAGGCCGTGTCTGATGTCACACAGAAGTCATCAGTCAGTGTGCTGCTGACAAGCCTCATCGAGGGGAAGCTGCTTCCCCGAGCTCTCATCTGGATAACTTCCCGACCTGCAGCAGCCAATCAGATCCCTCTGACATTTGTCGACAGAGTAACAGAAGTACGAGGCTTCACTGACCCCCAGAAGGAGGAGTACTTCAGGAGGAGATTCAGTGATGAAGAGCAGTCCAGCACAATCATCTCACACATCAAGACATCCAGGAGCCTCCACATCATGTGTTACATCCCAGTCTTCTGCTGGATCATTGCTACAGTTCTGGATGACATGTTGACTCCAGACCAGAGAGGAGAGCTGCCCAAGACCCTGACTGACATGTACTCACACTTCCTGCTGGTTCAGACAAAGAGAAAGAACTATGATGAGGAACTGACGGAGGCTGACATTGATGCCCTTCTGAAGCTGGGGAGGCTGGCGTTTGAACAACTGGAGAAAGGAAACATCATGTTTTACCAGAAAGACCTGGAGCAGTGTGGTCTTGATGTCACAGAGGCAGCGGTGTTATCAGGAGTTTGTACACAGATCTTCAAAAAAGAGAAACTCAAGAAGAAAGCTGTCTACAGCTTTGTTCATCTGAGCGTTCAGGAGTTTCTGGCTGCAGTCTACATGTACCACTGTTACACCAGCAGGAACACAGATGTACTGAAGTCCTTCCTGGGAGAAGACTACCATGATGACAGAGATGATGCTGATGATGACAGAGATGATGCTGATGATGACAGAGATGATGATGCTGATGATGACAGAGATGATACTGATGATGACAGAGATGATAATCATTACCCATCCCTGGATGTCTTCCTGAAGAGAGCCATGGAGAACTCTCTCTTCAGTGAAAATGGCCACCTGGACCTGTTTGTCCGCTTCCTTCATGGCCTCTCTCTGGAGTCCAACCAGAGTGTCTTAGGAGGCCTGCTGGGTCTGACAGACAACAGTCCAGAAACCATCCAGAGAGTCATCAACAACCTGAAGGAGATGAACAGTTATCAAAACTCTCCTGACAGAAGCATCAACATCTTCCACTGTCTGATGGAGATGAACGACCGCTCAGTACATCAGGAGATCCAAGAGTTCCTGAAGTCAGAGAACAGATCAGAGAAGGAACTCTCTGAGACCGAGTGCTCAGCTCTGGCCTACATGCTGCAGATGTCAGAGGAGGTTCTGGATGAATTGGACCTGAAGAAGTACAACACATCAGAGGAGGGACGACTGAGACTGATCCCAGCTGTGAGGAACTGCAGAAAGGCTCAGTAAGTCCAGATGTGATTAACAATATAAATCAGTGTAGATTAGTAGTTTAGTTCTTCAAATATAAATAATGTAAAATTCTTATTATTGTTAAAATAGTTCTCTACTTGTTTATATCTGAAATAACATGTCAGTTATATTTAGTCTCAGATGTTCTTGAGCTGTTTAAATGTTGTTTGTGCTTTGTGTTTAGATTGAATCAATTAGTAAGTTGTATTATTTATTCTAATATTCTAACATTAGTTTCATTTGTGAACAATCAGTGAACCTTTCAGTTGGTTGGTTGTATTTATTTCTAGTAATTATTGGATTTCATAGATTTTTCTTCTATATATCTTCCATCATTTAAATGTGGTTTTATTGCAGCAGCATTTGATCACAACATATATCAGTATTTTACAGTTATCATTGAATGCAGTAAAGTTATTATATGAGCAGCTTCTGTAAATCATATATAATCACACACTGTTTTTAACACTATGATTAAGACTTTAAAATAAGATCTGTTTCATTTTCCAAAGAAGATTTCTGAAGTCAGAGAGAATTGTTTCATTATCATTTTTTTCTGAAAGGTTTCTGAGACATTTCATAATGAGCACGGAGGATCAGCCAATCAGCAGACTGGTTCAGTAATGTCAGTTATACAACAATATGTAAAGTTAGCTAACGTTAACCAGCATTAGCCTCCGTAAACTACTGGTCATAGAGACTAAACCCCTGAGTGTGTTGAACCGAGCAATGGAGCCTTTTATTTCTCATCAGTTCATCTTTTTATTGTAAAGAGGGAAGTGGTGTTACATGGTGTTGTTCTGAAGTCTTTCTGATATTCTGTTGCTCACAGAAAGAAACTCTCAGCTGTTTTCTCTCTTGTTGGTGTAGAGAAGAGTAGTAGCAGGAAATGCACAGAGGTCTGATCAATATATAAGAGCAGAATGGCAGAATTCAGCCTGTTTAAAGACATCTGATACACATTAAAGCTCAATGTTATATTTTAATGCTGATACCCTGATAACATCTTTCTGATGACATCATGTTAAAATAATTCAACCTGATTGGTTTGTTCATTGTGTTTGTGCTGAATCAGTTTTTCAGATTCTCAGAAAAGAAAGTGGACAACTAAACATCTAAATATTGAATCCATTCATATTTAATGATGTACAGGTGTAATATTGTCAGGTCATTAGTTTCATTAGTGTTTGTGAACAGTCAGTAAATGTAGCTGCTTATGGATGTGAACCTGACAGCAGCAGGTAGCAAAGAGAGATGATCTTTCTCAACTGGAACTGTTCACCAAGTTGAACTGAGTCTAAATATCCTGCAGTCACATTAAACATAGTGGACAGTAAAAGTGGTTTTCTAATCAAGATGTCCTCATGTTAACTTAGTGGAGACAGACATGGGATCAGATCACACACACACACTATGCACATTATGGAACCTTCAATGTAACTCCATTTCCTCTCCTTTATCTGCAAGATTAAAGCTAAACAAAGATTAAAGTCTGCAGGTCTGAGAAAGAGTGATGAGAATGATTGTTTCATTCAAGCACAGTGAGACAGCATCAGCTGAACTGGGAGTGTTCTGGTAGCTTACTGGTTAAGATGCATCCAATATAACTGCAATGTTCACTGATCTCTTGTTTTACATTAAAGGAATAAAGAGAAAAAAAGATGATCTGAATCAGTGATAAGAAGAATGACTGTTAATCAAAATAGTGAGCGTCAAACTGTTTCATCATCAAATGCATGAAGTAAATATAAAGTGTCCTCTTTCATGATAACATATGCTGTAATATATGTGTCATCACAGACTTGCTGACTGTGGACTATCAGAGACTCACTGTGAAGTTTTGGCCTCAGCTCTGAAGTCCAACCCTCATCTGACACATCTGGACCTGAGTAACAACGAACTGTCTGATTCATCAGTGAAGCATCTGTCTGCTGGACTGGAGAGTCCACACTGCAAACTGAAGACTCTGAGGTCAGTTCACTGGCTTTAGCTTTGGTAGAATTTTCCCTATACATTCAAATCCTTCATTGAGGTTTCAAATGTTTGGTTCATACATTTTCAGGATTTGCTGAACACAACTCTGTAGAATTTAAATGTTTTGTTCTGTTGTTGTTGAATTTACAATCTCCAGTCTTATTCTGACTTTGAGTTTAAACAAACATGAGGCTTCAATAGTTTGAGTTACAAATACCAAGTAAGTATGTTTGTGTTTCTTCAGTGTTTCCTTGCTGAGCTGCAGTGGAGGGATCCAAACTCAAAGAGGGAATTTAATTCTAAATATTCTGTTTGAACCAGATCAAGTTTATTTGACACACAGATCACACACACAGATCAATGCAGGCGATTAAACCATTTTATGACTCAGTGTAAACATGAATATGTGTCTGAATGTTGTGGTGACATTTGGATGGTGTCTGTAGAAGGCTGACATTATGATGATCCACAATAACACAATGACAAAGTCACTCTACTCATTTTAGAGAAAAGTTCATTGATGAGGACATAGTAATGTTGAACTACACATTTATAACCTGAACACATCTGATTGGATTATAAATGGATTTTAATCTACATAATTTATTCTTTATTCAGATTGGAGAACTGCAGTATGTCAGAAATCAGCTGTGCTTCTATGGTCTCAGCTCTGAAGTGCAACCCCTCCCATCTGAGAGAGCTGGATCTGAGTGGAAACAACCTGAAGGATTCAGGATTGAGGCTGCTATGTGATTTTCTGAAGAGTCGAGACTGTAAACTGGAGACTCTGAGGTCAGATCACTGTGTCTTACTATTGTTGATCTTAATGTTAAACAACTGAATCTAATTTATGTTCATACATAACTTTTCACAACATAGATAACAAAACAGACAAAGTGACACACAATAAAGATGCACATTCATGTCATTCTGTGTAATGACTAAAATGTCCTTAGGTGAATTGAGCATCAGGAATTGAGTCCATGTAACTAAGACAGAGACGTCAAGTAAGGTCAGAAAAAAAACGTAACCAAGCAGATTACAGCACGTTACAATGCAATGTAATACAGCATAATACAATATGGGCCAATTGAATTGGGTCCCAGTGAGACATTTCTCATTCTTAATATGATCAATAAAGGGTCCCCAGATCTTAACAAACTTGGGGTGGGAATTAGACACGGTATTAGTCTTGTATTTCTTCAAGGTACAGACAGGAGACAATGTCATTCAGCCATTTTTTTAAAAGCAGGGAGGGGAGACAGACTTCCACTCTCTCAAGATAACCCTTTTTACAATGATCATACCAAACACGAGGGCTTGTTGTAATGTAGAGGGAAGAGTCAAGGAAAAAATCAATTAATGTTTATAATTTTTTGTAGAGTCACATCTGTATACAGAAGATCCTTTCAATTAATATCTGTTTGAAACTGATCCAGTTTACTTGATGAAGGGCAAATATTTCTTCATTATATTCTTTAATGTGTTTTAATGAATAATGTCTGATCATTTATAGTAATCCTTCAGAGCACACACACACACACCAGGTGTTTTGAGTATTTTATGACTCAGTGTTGACATGAATATGTGTCTGAATGTTGTGGTGACATTTGGATGATGTCTGTTGAAGGCTGACATTATGATGATCCACAATAACACAATGACAAAGTGACTCTGCTCGTTTTAGAGAAAAGCTCATTGATGAGGACATAGTAATGTTGAACTACACATTTAAAACCTGAACACAACTGATTGGATTATAAATGGATTTTAATCTACATCATTTATTCTTTATTCAGATTGCGGTGCTGCAGTATGTCAGAGATCAGCTGTGCTTCTCTGGTCTCAGCTCTGATGTACAACCCCTCCCATCTGAGAGAACTGGATCTGAGTGACAATAAGCTGCAGGATTCAGGACTGAAGCTGCTGAGTGATTTTCTGAAGAGTCCAGACTGCAAACTGAAGACTCTGATGTAAGTTCACTGACTGTCTGTTACTATTGTTGATCTTAATGTTTAACAACTGAACCTAATTTATGTTCATACATAACTTACATCATGAACTTCATTTGTTTCCATATTTTCATTTTTACTGTACAAAGTTTAGTGTGTAGTTATAAAAGATGACTGATTGTTAAAGAAAGTGTAGAAAATGTTCACTGTTAGTTGTTAAATGAATGTTTATAATTGTTGGTAAAAAGTCACATCTGTAAACAGAAGATCCTCTCAACTAATATCTGTTTGAAACTGATCCAGTTTACTTGATTAAGGAGAAATATTTCTATATTATATTAGGGCTGGACGATTAATTGAATTTTAATTGCGATATCGATTTTGGCCTCCCGCGATTATAAAAACATCATAATCGACATAAAACGATTATTGCTCCGCCCGGCGCTGCGCACCTGTGACATAAATCGAACGCGCACCATCTTTCCCAGCAAGTTCTGTGTCCCGCCCCTTATGTTAGACCCGCTGGAGGAACGGTGTGTTTCTGTGCAGATCTGGGAGATTTAAAATGACAGAAAGGCCTTTGGTTGACAAGAAGAAAGCTAGGACTGGGACATCTTCAGTGAGATCACACAGCTATCAGGACGCTGCGCTCTCACACGTGCTGCATTGAGAGTCACAGACACACACACACAAGCGCCCGTAGTCACTCTCTAGCGCGCACTCTTGCTCGTTCACTTCAGACTCCAGGAGATTGTGTCTCATGTGCGGGCATCAGGGAGCCGCTATCAATATGCAGAGAGTTGGGATGTATGGATTACATAATATATTAATTTCTGTGCGGTGGGATCACTTCTCAGCGTGAGAAATGACACGTGTGGTGTGAGAGTGTGTGAACTGCTTGATACAGTGCACACCATTGCAACACGACCAATTTGTTTAATAAGCTCGGCAGCCAGGGGATTTTTGTTTTGGTAGGTTTTGGCTATTTATTTTTATTTATTGTGTTTACATATTGCTATTATTATTTACATTTATCATTATATATAATTGTTTTTCTTGATTCTAATTTATTTCTGGTTGTGCTGTTCAAATATATTTTAAGTTGAGTTCTGGTGGATCAATAAATGCTTATGTTTAAAAATCTATGAATAATCATCTTTTATAATCGTGATTTCAATATCGATCAAAATAATCGTGATTATGATTTTTGCCATAATCATCCAGCCCTATATTATATTCTTTTATTTGTTTTAATGAATAAAGGGGCATCCACACTGAGAATGATAACTGTAAATGTATAGTTTTAAATGTAGTTCTAATTCGAGTGGATGGAGGAGTCAACACTACAACTATGATGATAGAGGATAATGATTTCATTGGAATCACTTTCAGAGCGATTTGATGAACAATAAAAATGCTGACAGTCAAAATCCTTATTTATTCATTTATTGGAATGAGGCTTTGTTCCTCTCTCACCACGGACTGACACTGTAAATTGGAGCAGTATGACAGAGGTGATTTCTTTAGAGTTCTTTATTATTATAAAGATGCTGGAACTTTGTTCTCTATTATAATGTAAAAACAACAAAGTTAGTGTATGTTTGTAAGCAGGTCTGAGCTCATACTGTGTGTCACTGCTGCAGCGGTGCACTTTTTCACACCGCACTTCAACACGTGCTGCAGTTCAGTTTGGTCTGTAAATACTGAAACATCACAGCAACTAGTGTCTGAAATACTAAGTATTTTATGACTCAGTGTTGACATGAATATGTGTCTGAATGTTGTGGTGACATTTGGATGATGTCTGTAGAAGGCTGACATTATGATGATCCACAATAACACAAAGTCACTCTGCTCATTTTAGAGAAAAGTTCATTGATGAGGACATAGTAATGTTGAACTACACATTTATAACCTGAACACAACTGAATGGATTATAAATGGATTTTAATCTACATCATTTATTCTTTATTCAGATTGCGGTGCTGCAGTTTATCAGAGATCAGTTGTGCTTCTCTGGTCTCAGCTCTGATGTACAACCCCTCCCATCTGAGAGAGCTGAATCTGAGTGACAATAACCTGAAGGATTCAGGACTGAAGCTGCTGTGTGATTCTCTGAAGAGCCCATATTGTAAACTGAAGACTCTGAGGTCAGTTCACTGACTGTCTGTTACTATTGTTGATCTTAATGTTTAACAACTGAACCTAATTTAAGTTCATTTGTTTCCATATTTTCCTTTTTACTGTACAAAGTTTAGTGTGTAGTTATAAAAGATGACTGATTATTAAAGAAAGTGTAGAAAATGACCACTGTTAGCAAAATATGCACTTATTTTTGTTTTTATGGCAAGTTGACGTAATGATTATTATAATTATATGTGCAAGGTTCATTTTTGAGAAAAGCTAATTGATGAGGACATAATAATGTTGAACTACACATTTTAAACCTAAACACATCTGATTGGATTATGAATGGATTTTAATCTCCATAATTTATTCTTTATTTCAGGTTAAGGTACTGCAGTTTGTCAGAGGTTAGCTGTGCTTCTCTGGCCTCAGCTCTGAAGGACAACCCCTCCCATCTGAGAGAGCTGGATCTGAGTCTCAACATCCTTCAGGATTCAGGACTGAAGCTTCTGTGTGATTTTCTTAAGAGTCCAGACTGTAAATTGGAGACTCTGAGGTCAGTTCACTGACTGTCTGTTACTATTGTTGATCTAATTTATGTTCATACATAACTTACATCATGAACTTCATTTGTTTCCATATTTACATTTTTTACTTTACAAAGTTTAGTGTGTAGTTATGCAATTCTTAAAGAAAGTGTAGAAAATGTCCACTGTTAGTTGTTAAAGTAAAGAATGTTTATAATTCTGGTAAAGAGTCACATCTGTATATACACATTTAAAACCTGAACACATCTGACATCGTCTTCTTCTCTAACTCACACAATTATAGACATGCATAAATACACACACAGACAAATACACACACTCATTCACACACACACACACACACACACACACACACACACACACACACACACACACACACACACACACACACACACTACTACTACACATTTTAAACCTGAACACATCTGATTGTATTATCAATAGATTTTAATCTACATCATTTATTCTTTCTTCAGATTGCGGTGCTGCAGTTTATCAGAGATCAGCTGTGCTTCTCTGGTCTCAGCTCTGAAGGACAACCCCTCCCATCTGAGATTGCTGGATCTGAGTCTCAATGAACTACAGGATTCAGATGTGAAGCTGCTGTGTGACTTTCTGAAGACTCCGGACTGCAAACTAGAGACTCTGGGGTCAGTTCACTGACTGTCTGTTACTATTGTTGAACTTAATGTTTAACAACTGAATCTAATTTATGTACATACATAACTTACATCCATGAACTTCATTTATTTCCACAGTTGTGACATATAGATTAATCAATCTGGATGTAATTACAAAATGTACCCATCATTTACTCACAGTATAGTCAGATCAAAGTGTCAAAATACTTGTTAAACCAGCAGAATACAGGAAATGACATAAATCCATCCATAAATTGTCCCACCCACATTTCAAATGCTTCCTACACCCATACTGTACATAGTCACGTTTCTTTACTTAAAGTACAAATTGAGTAAAATGTCTCTGATGTATGGTGGTGACCATGAAAGGGCCAAAAAAAGATTGGGGGGAAGTTGACAGCTTTCGTTTAATGGTCCGGTAATTATTTGCTTAACTGAGCTGGACCAGTATATAAAATCAGACCAGGTTGGGTTGAAGCTATGAGTTTCAATTAAACCTTTTAAAAGAACACAGTAACTTTACATATTTAATACAGTGTGCATCTGTGTGCTTACTGGAGTCCAAAAAACTCTTCCATCAGAGCTGTCGCTTTGTTGTAAGTCTCACCAAGCTTACTGTCCCCAGATCTCTGTGTCAGTGCCACAGAATCAAACAAAGCATCATCCTCTGTTTCATCCAGTGGAAAAACAACAAAGTTAGTGAATATTTTAGGCTTCACATCTGTGCTCATTCTGTGTGTCTCAGCCACATCTTGCTTCAACATCTGCTGCTGTCTTGAACTAGTGTCTGAAACACTTCTGATCACCACCCGGCAGTGAATCCTCCTAGTTTTAGTGTTATTCTTCTGTACAACATACAGCAGTTAAAGGTCATCAATAGCCTATCTATATTTTAAGTGTGGATGCTCACATCATTATGTTTATAGTTATTGTTATAGTTATCATTCTTAGTGTGGATGGCCTTTTACATACCTATAATCATATCCAGATCAAACCTCTCTCTGTATTTTACTGCTGTATAGGACACACCAGTGTATAAGACAGACCCCACTTTTAAATGAAAAAAGAATTGCATTAAAGGTGTGTTTTATACACAGTTTTTTTATGGTATATCGTGTCTTTTGGGGGAGCTCACATTTTTTCAAGCGAGGGCAATGACTGAAAGAGGACGCTAGATATGATAATCAATTAATGAAACACATAAAACCTCCATACCAATATCAAAACCAAACATCACTGTTAGACACAATATGGCCAAGCAGGGCACAACACCCTCTGCAGAGTGATGTGCTATAGTCTACATTTTATCAGCACAACTAACACAGAGAGAGGTTGAGCTGTTGAATTGAATCTCCAGCTTCTTCTGTCGGCTTGTCCTGCGTTGTCAGCCTGCAGGTGTAAGATATTGTCTGTTGTCACTAACATTTGTGGTAGAAGACGCCAATGGCTCTGGTCTTTAGAGTCAATTGACATGGATTTTCTTTTTGGCATCACTGTATGCTGACTACCACATAACAGAGAAATTAATAATGTCGATTTGTTGCAAAGACTGAGTGAAAAATTCTCTACAACCTGCCAGACGGCTGACCTTACATGGTATTTTGAGGTAGTGCTGGGCGGTATACCGGTTCACACCGAATACCGGTGTATATTTTCGTTATGATATACATTTTTAATGTACCGCGGGAGATGAGTCTAAAATACGGGAGGAAAACGGGAGTGTTGGCAGCTATGATATTACTACTAGTGTGGAATTCTACAATTTCACTCAGTAGTAGTAATAGTTCCTCTCTCAACTAGTAGAAGATGTTGTGAACACCTGATTATGCATGGGAAAAAAAATACCGTCATATACTGTGAAACTGCTTTTATTTTGAAAAATACTGTTATATACATTTTTGGTCATACCGCCCAGCACTATTTTGAGGGCGTCAATTATTAATTGATTAATTAATTAATTTACTATTCTCATGAATGTGCATTAATGTGGGATTCATAATTTGACACATTTCATTTACGACAAGGTCCACCTCACAAAAAAGTAAGAGAAATTTAAAAGAATATGAAAATATTCCTGCATCTGGCCAAATGTCTTTTTTAAGAAAAACTGGTTACTCAAGGAAATCCAGACCATATCATTGTAAACTATTTTCTTTCTAACTTTCTGTTAAGGTTGCTGAGATAAACGTTGCAGCCTCCCACAATGATCGTGGTTGGCGTCTATGGCAACAGCATGGAGACCATCTATAGCAACAGCATAGCAACCACCTATGGGAACAAAATAGCAACTTAGCCGTTCGGCTCAATGTCTATGTATCATTAGTACTAGTAATGCTCTTCAGTCTGTTAACACAATTCACTAAAAGCGCCACAAATAAAAACCAAACACAAAAATCTCTACTCACCTGAGACTGTGGCAGAGTGTTTATATCATTATTTTTCTGTGATTGGATGCTCAACAGCCAATCAGACTGCTTCTTCCCCTCCCAGTCTAAGATTGGCTGCTGTTTCATTTACATAAACTGTGCCAACATGAGCGAGCACACATGAAGACTGTGTCCGAAATCACTCAATACTCCCTGTATAGTGCACTACATTGTGAGTACGCCATTTGAGTTTGCCAAATGTGGGAATTATTATCGCCTATATAGTGGACTCAAAGTATCCCACAAAGCATCGCGAAAAGTAGTGTACAGCCGATGTTCACTAACCAAGCAATATTTACCATCATGCATTGTGCTGAGAAACGAATTGACATGATGTGACTCAGTAAAAACTATTTAAACTCTTATCAAACCTGACAATAGACAATAGACTTCACTTTGTTGAACTACACATTTAAAACCAGAACACATCTGATTGGATTATAAATGGATTTTAATCTATATAATTTATTCTTTATTCAGATTGTTGGGCTGCAGTTTGTCAGAGATCAGCTGTGCTTCTCTGGCATCAGCTCTGAAGTGCAACCCCTCCCATCTGAGAGAGCTGGATCTGAGAGGAAACAACCTGAAGGATTCAGACGTGGAGGTGCTCTGTGATTTTCTGAAGAGTCGAGACTGTAAACTGGAGACTCTGAGGTCAGTTCACTGACCATGTTGCTTTAGATGGAGGATGCAGATCTGATCTTCAGTTTTAGAATGTCCTTTATTAGAACCACGATGGACATAAAATGGATATATTGGTAATGAGAACTAAAAAGTCATGTAGGTGCTATAACAGACATACTATTAACCTCTTAACGCACGCTGTTCCGTCTACGGGACGGGACGGATGTTAGGAGGCAGCCACACGTTCTTCTGAATGTTTTAAACACCAACCCTTAAACATATATATTCATACCGTACATTGTTGGAAAGCTTAGATTCTCCTGATTCATTCAAGACCATTCTGACCGATTTATATAGTTGCGCACAGCCGTAATAGTATTAGCGATTAGCTCGGCTAGCCACTCCGCTAAGTGAGAAAAGCTATAATGCCTACATACCTTCAAAGTCTTCCCTTTTATCCACAACGATCATCTTATGACTCAGGACTTTCTGTACAGCTGGATATTTATCCATTGTTGTGAAATATGAAATCCATTTCCATAAAACCGAAATACTTTCCTCAATATGTCAACATGTATTTAGTCCAACACGTAACGTAATAACACAAATAACAAACCAAATACGGTCCGTTTACGTCATTTCCTGACCTGCACGTCCATCTCAGAGTACATGCGATTAGATGTTTACGACCGTGAGCCTCTCCTGCTTCTGACGACACCACACACACAAGCCAATCGGTGCTCAGGATTAGGCAGTACATGTCTCCAAAGCCAATGAGGACATGTGACCGATGACAATGACGACGTGGCTTTGATTGACAGCGGTTCCAGCCTATGGAAATATTCGGTGAAATGAAGTTGATAACCTTTTATCCAATAGTCTGAGGTTTCCAATGGTGTATGACACTAAGCTATCAGGTTTGGCTGTCCATAAACAAACTCCAAGCGTAACCGGCGTGCGCCCGGTGCGTAAAAGAGTTGAACCATATATCATTACGCACTCTGCAAAATAAACACATAGATAGATAGATTCGGCCAAACAAAAAAATACTGTTATAAATAATAATAATAATAATAATAATAATATGGCGTCAGCTTTCATTAGAGACCAAGATTTTGATTGTAGGCAAAGGGGTTGTAAAGTTATAGGTGTTTGATTGTGGTTATACAGCTTTGGTAACCAAGTGTCCATTTGGAGTCTCCAAAAAGGACCTAAGGAAAACACATGGACATACCTGTTGAAAAATAACTCTGAAAAATTCATCTTTCGGTCTTTTGACTCCAAATTTGGACTGCAATCTGAGTCTCAAACTATGTGGTATCTGTGCTGCTCACAACTTGGGCATGTTGTTTAGGCTAACAACTAACTTTAATCTGGACAATTAAAAGAAAAACTACTGTTTTTTAAAAATACTTTCTAAATAAATATGGGATATTTATCTGACTTGTATCAGTTGATGTAAAATTTGCCATGAAGTAATAAAGAAAAATGAGGATACGTTGAGATATACACACGCACATATAGAAATATATAGACATACACACACAAATACACCCACACACAACCACACACAACTACACATTTAAAACCTGAACACATCCGATTGGATTATAAATGGATTTTTATCTACATCATTTATTCTTTATTCAGATTGAGGGGCTGCAGTTTGTCAGAGATCAGCTGTGCTTCTCTGGTCTCAGCTCTGAAATGCAACCATTCCCATCTGAGAGAGCTGGATCTGAGCTTCAACAAGTTGAATGATTCAGGACTGAAGCTTCTGTGTGATTTTCTGGAGAGTCCAGACTGTAAACTGAAGACTCTGATGTAAGTTCACTGACTGTCTGTTACTATTGTTGATCTTATTGTTTAACAACTGAACCTAATTTATGTTCATACATAACTTATTCATGAACTTCATTTGTTTCCGTATTTTCATTTTTTACTGTACAAAGTTTAGTGTGTAGTTATAAAAGATGACTGATTGTTAAAGAATGTGTAGAAAATGTCCACTGTTAGTTGTTAAAGTCCATGAATGTTTATAATTGTTGGTAAAAAGTCACATCTGTATTCAGAAGATCCTCTCAACTAATATCTGTTTGAAAACTGATCAAGGTTACTTGATGAAGGAGAAATATTTCTTTATTATGTTCTTTAACGTGTTTCAATGAATGTCTGATCATTGACACTGATCGTTCACAACATACACACACACACATACACACACACACACACTCAGACTTATAGCTAAATTTTGACTTTTGAATGGAGTGTACATTTTAAGGAAAATTGTGCACTTCCTGATTGATTTAGGTCAGTGGTGTCAGCGCGTTACTTGTTCTTCTTCTTCTCCTCCTTCTTCTTCTTCTTCTCCTTGTCCTTCTTCGTCTTCTTCTTCATCGTCTTTTTTTGTCTTCTTCATCTTCTTTGTCTTCTTTTCCTCTTTTTTCACCTTCTTCTGCATTTATCTCCTTCGTCTTCTTCTTGGTTTTCTTCATCTTCATCGTCTTTTTCATTTTCTTCTTCTTCTTATCTAACACACACACCACTACACATTTAAAACCTGAACACATCTGATTGGATTATAAATGGATTTTAATCTACATCATTTATTCTTTATTCAGATTGTGTGGCTGCAGTTTGTCAGAGATCAGCTTTTATTCTCTGGTCTCAGCTCTGAAAGACAACCCCTCCCATCTGAGAGAGCTGGATCTGAGTGACAGTGACCTGAAGGATTCAGGACTGAAGCGGCTGTGTGGTTTTCTGAAGAGTCCAGACTGCAAACTGGAGACTCTGGGGTCAGTTCACTGACTGTCTGTTACTATTTTTGAACTTAATGTTTAACAACTGAACCTAACTTATGTACATACATAGCTTACATCATGAACTTAATTTGTTTCCATATTTTCATTTTTTACTGTACAAAGTTTAGTGTGTAGTTATAAAAGATGACTGATTGTTAAAGAAAGTGTAGAAAATGTTCACTGTTAGTTGTTACAGTCAATGAATGTTTCTAATTTTTGGTAAAGAGTCACATCTGTATTCAGAAGATCCTCTCAACTAATATCTGTTTCAAACTGATTCAGTTTACTTGATGGAGAAATATTTCTTCATTATATTCTTAAATGTGTTTTAATGAATACTGTCTGATCATTGATATTGATCCTTCACAACACACACATACACACACACACATAAACACACACTTCTTCTTTTTCTTTTTCTCCTTCTCCTACTTTTTCTTCTCTAACACACACAATTATAAATACACACAGACACACACTACTACACATTTAAATCCTGAACACATCTGATTGGATTATAAATGGACTTTGATCTACATCATTTATTCTTAATTCAGATTGAAGCGGTGCAGTTTGTCAGAGATTAGCTGGGCTTCTCTGGTCTCAGCTCTGAAGGACAACCCCTTCCATCTGAGAGAGCTGGATCTGAGCAACAACAAGCTGAAGGATTCAGATGTGGAGCTTCTGCGTGATTTTCTGAAAAGTCCGGAGTGTCAACTGAAGACTCTGAGGTCAGTTCACTGACTGTCTGTTACTATTGTTGATCTTAATGTTTGACAACTGAACCTAATTTATGTTCATACATAACTTACATCATGAACTTCATTTGTTTCCATATTTTCATTTTGTACTGTACAAAGTTTAGTGTGTAGTTATAGAAGATGACTGACGGGGGTTGAGCGTAGCTCAGCGGGTAGCGCACCCGCCCCATGTGTTGAGGCTATAGTCCTCGTTGCAGGCGATCCCGGTTCGAATCCCGAGCCGAGCGGTCTTATCCTGCGTGCCATTCCCCTCTCTCTGCCTCCTGTTTCCTGTCTATCTACACTGTCCTGAACATTAAAGGTGAAAAAGCCCAAAAAATATACTTTAAAAAAAAAAAAGAAGATGACTGATTGTTAAAGAATTTGTAGAAAATGTTCACTGTTAGTTGTTAAAGTCTATGAATGTTTATAATTGTTGGTAAAGAGTCACATCTGTATACAGAAGATCCTCTCAACTAATATCTGTTTGAAACTGATCCAGTTTACTTGATGAAGGAGAAATATTTCTTTATTATATTCTTTAATGTGTTTTAATGAATAATGTCTGATCATTGACATTGATCCTTCAGAACACACACACACTACACTACACATTGAAAACATCTGAACACATCTGATTGGATCATAAATGGAGATTTTCAATCTACATAATTTATTCTTTATGCAGATTGGATCGCTGCAGTTTGTCAGAGATCAGCTGTGCTTTTCTGGTCTCAGCTCTGAAGTCCAACCCCTCCCATCTGAGAGAGCTGGATCTCAGTAACAACGACCTGAGGGATTCAGAACTGACGCTGCTTTGTGATATTCTGGAGAATCCAGACTGTAAACTGAAGACTCTAGGGTCAGTTCACTGACTGTCTGTTACTATTGTTGATCTTAATGTTTAACAATTTAACCTAATTTATATTCATACATAACTTACATCCATGAACTTCATTTGTTTCCATATTTCATTTTTTACTGTACAAAGTTTAGTGTGTAGTAGTAGTGTGTAGTAATAAATGATGACTGATCTGTATTTCTTTCTTTCGGTCTGTATGGAAAAAGGAGCAAGAGTGAGCGTCGGAGTATTGTGAACAGAGACGATAAATTGGGCTACGAAAACATAAGGCTTACGCTGCGTTATATTGAAGTCCACTTTGAGTCCGGTACTAGTGAAGTACTGTTAAAAACGGGCATTAACGTAGTCGCTAGCCACAACGCTAGTAGCTTGAGCTAATAGCCATTGGCTTTGACTGTGACTGTGCCTCCTTCGCACGCTTTGTCCATACAGCTCTGTTGAGCAGAAACTGTGGGGGGGTTTTCTGAGCGCCGCCATTTTGTGTCGGTGCGCCCAGCTTGTAACGGGAGATCGGTCAGGTTTTATGTTGCTGTTGTTTTTGTTGTGCATAATTTATTGTTCTTTAAGCCATGTTGTAGAATTGAATTTTATTTGTAGAGAAACTTGATTTGCATAAAAGTAATAGTAAATTCAGGTTATAATTGAGATATTGATAATTAATGTGAAACTGAGCAATTGCCAGTGTGATATATTTTTTCTGTGATTTTACACAACCAGTGTTGTCAGTGTGAGTGGTACCAATATTTGTGATTTTGTATTTTTATTTATTGTTATTGTTATTTTTTACTTTAAAGACCGTGTAAAGTGAAAATATATTTGTGTTCTGAGTTAGTCACATCACAGACAGATGTGTTATTAACCATCCTTCCAAATTTGAATGCTAGAAAAATTGTCTAAGTATGTAAAATTATCTTTTAAAATCATGAAAAATCAAGCACTTCTCTGTGCTGCCAAACGCTGGGGGCGTGTCTGCTGAAGGCGCTGGAAACACACCCACGCGCGGAAGGGGGCCGCCTCCGTGTAACATAGCAACAGTAGCAATGGACGCTCGCGCTAACAGCATTGCAGTGACCCAGCCCTATATGTTCGAGCCATCAGAGCCAGACACTGACTCAGACAATGAACCTGCACAATCTCGTGCCTCACAGTCTGCAACAGAATGGTAATGTATTTCTCCTATTTATGCAAGTTAGCAATATGTATTACTGACTATGGGAGTCTACAGTTAGCCGAGTTAGCCGCCAAGCTAGCAACCGAGTTACGCTCCCACTGACTATTATAGCCTAGCAAAAACGTTAGGGTTTCATGTAATGAAGAATTGTGATTGTTTTGTCTGTTCACAGATTAAACAACACTTGATTTTTATTACTGTTTCGTTAATTTAATTACTCCTTTTGTTTATACCTAATAAAGGTAGTACTAGTATTTGTTTTAGAGTGTAGTGGGTGGTAAACCCATTTAAATTCAGTTTGTCCAGCTTTGAAAGGAGGCAGTTTACTCGTTTTTTCAGATCACATTATTCAACAAATGTGGGGAAACGCATTAGGTAACTAATTAGACTACAAAAAAGTAAAATATAACACTAGCCAGTTTCACTTAGTCAGTTACTTACTTGTGTCTTCTGATTAATTTGTGGATTGCTGAATGTCATCATTACAACACACAGGCTGAATAAGACAATATGCTTCAACTGATTAGGTCATTTTGCTGAACCAGGCTTCATACTGAACTGACAACTGAAATGGTTAACATTTGTCACACTGTGATTAAAAATGTACTTGTGCAGGTGCACATGTGGAGAATGCAGAACACTGCGCACAGAGGTTGAACATGTCTGCTGCAAGGAGCTGAATGCTGTATGTAAATAAACTGTTTTTCACAATAATAATTCAAATAATGAATACATAAGCAGCAGCATACTAGATGTCTAGCACTAAAACACCTATTACACATATTCCTATAGGTTCAGAGTAGATGTGGAGAGCTGCCTGAAGAGCCACGCTGCATGACTCTTCATCCAGGCTTGGAGCCGGTCTGCCTGAACCCCTACTCCCTGCAGAATGCCCTAAACATTTATCAGGCAGATCATGGACCACTGGCGGAAAAGGAAAGATCTGGGTAACGTAGACAATATAATAATTGTTTTACTGATTTTGGATATTTATAAATTACACTTGTGTTGATCAAATGACATGCCTTTCAAAGAGAGGTAAGGTTTAGTACCCGGGAATAAACTTACATCATTTATACAATCATATTATAGTTGACTAATGTATACAGTGTATTTCATTTACACTTAAAGCACATGAGTGACGCTTGACTGTATCCATTTTAATCCTTCATCTTCCTGAGCTATATATAAACTCTCATGTTGGACAGATAAGTACTGGTTCATTCTTTAGCTGTTTTTCACTACATAGTAAATCAACCAACATGTACATCACCTTGATATATAGATGTATAAACTGAATGCACATGATTGGACATTTATACAAGCAATCACTAGATTATTATTATTATTATTATTTCTGAAAATGTAGCTGTGTGGTCGTGGAAATTCCTTGGAATAAAAAAACTGCTGTCCATTTTCTTGTCCATCCATTTAGCCAATATGAGGAGGTAGACTGCAGGTTGATGAATCAAACTCATCTTCCAAGGTCCCAATCTGTAAGACATGACAAAAAATGTGGAGGGAAAGGCTTTTTGTTTATTACATCAATCAAACAAATAAGTTCAGTTTGGTTTGGGATAGGTTCTTCTAAAAGACAACACATGTCAATAATGTTTTGTGAAAGACAGCTCCAGTGTCAAATTTGATTACACAGAGGACAACATACCAAAAAGAAACATACATAATATAAATCAAAGTATTTTTCTACATTTTTTATTACAGGCGTGCTCGCTACCTGGCCTACAGGAGTTTTGTGTCCTGGTGCTGGGGATACCTGGGAAAGGACAACCGGGTTGTCATCCCCTCCTGTGTTGTCCTCCGCATTCATCAGGAGTACCCTGATGAAGATGGGGAATACACAGGTTTTAAACCTCCCCTTTAGATTGTTTTATTATTTATAGTTTATTGCTTGCTTATATTGTTATTTGTTTATAAAATGTGTCCAATATAAAATAAATGTATTATTGAGTAATGATATATTTGTGTGTGTCACAACTTACTTCTTTTACAATGGAGGCTGGTGGAGCTCTGGTCCTGAGATTGGCTGAGGCAGGAGTAGGCTTGGGCGGTATAAAGGTGTTGCAGTATACCAAGGTGCTTTCTGAGTGCTTCATACTGTTATAGTGGTTTAATTTCAAATGTTTTAGTCACCACCGAAATTAGTCGCCAGAAATGTGTAATAAATACCATACACCAAGGTAAATGTCTGGAAGCTATGAAGGCTTGAAAAAAATATATACCGCCCAAGTCTAGGCACAAGGTAAGTCACAGGAACAGTGGCTGCCAGATATGCTGGAGGAAGACACTGAGACCTGTACATGGGAAAAGAAAACAGGAATAAGGAAAAGAGACATTAGGCTGTCATCATGACCACTGCATACATACACACAACACACCTCGTGGGTACGTCGGAAGCCATTTTAGGTGTCCCTCGGTCCATGTTTTACATTACACACAAACGTAAAACCTCAGTCTACATATAATTCCTTGTCATAGCTATATTGGTGCACATAAAATATTACCTGTCGGTTATCATTGTGTTGTCGGATGGATGACGCTCAGGGAATAAGGCCAAATTATGTCACGATTACATGCATGCTAACATTACACGGGCATGACAGGGTGCATGATGTAAAATCACTTTCAGGATTTGCACATTCAGCAAAATGCATTTAATTGCCTAAATGTACAGTATTATAACTTATAAGCACATAACGTTACTTACACTCTCTGACGGGCACATAATGCCGGTGGCGGTGATGATGGCACCTGCTGTCGGCGGGACGGGAGGATGTAACCCGGGGAGGGAGACGGTCGGTGGCGGGCTGGTGGCGGTGATATAGGCACCTGCTGCCGGCGGGATGGGAGGATGTAAGCCGGGGAGGGAGACGGTCGGTGGCGGGCACGTAATGCCAGTAGCACCTGCTGCCGGCGGGACAGGGGACGTAAGCCGGGGAGGGGAACGGTCGGTGGCGGGCACGTAATGCCAGTAGCACCGGCGGGACGAGAGGACGTAAGCCGGGGAGGGAGGCGGTCGGTGCGGCACCTCTAATCAGACACAACGGACTGCTCAAAAATCCAGACTTCCAGTGAAGATGCACACACGAGGAGGCGTCATGACTAGTTAGCTAGCTGAAAATTACTGTAATTGATGCTATCCAAAACGCGAGAGCGAGCTGGAAAACGACTGAGGCTAATGCGCTGAATGTATTTATACTGCAACAGCAGCAGGGGCGGGTTTATGTAATTACCGCCGCGTTACGTAACGCGGCGGAGATTTCAGACCCGCCTACTAAATCCTGACACAGAAATCTGGAAACACAGTGTGTGAAGCCTAGCTCCACAATTCAAATCTAAATGGTTGAAATGCTTTTTACACCTTTTTTAGAAATACATTTATGACCTATTTAATGTGTTTAGAAGAAAATGTCTGATTTCACTTTACACGGTCTTTAATACAAAAAGCTAGCATAATCCCAAATTCAACCTCTGGTCTCTAAGCTCTTCATTTAAACATTTCACTGTGCTCCAGCAGTCAAACCTACTGGTCCATTACCTACTCTAGTATTTCCACCTATTATTGATCAAAGGGGTGTCACACATATACACACACACACACACACACTTCTCCTTCTTCTTCTTCTTCTTCTCCTTCTCTAACACACACAATTATATACACACACACACATAAATACCCACACACACACACACACACACACACACACACACACACACACACGTCTAAAATCTGAACACTTCTGATTGGATTATAAATGGATTTTAATCAACATTATTTATTCTTTATTCAGAATGGGGGGCTGCAGTTTGTCAGAAATCAGCTGTGATTCTCTGGTCTCAGCTCTGAAGTGCAACCCCTCCCATCTGAGAGAGCTGGATCTGAGTGACAACAAGCTTCAGGATTCAGGACTGAAGCTGCTGTGTGTTTTTCTCGAGAGTCCAGACTGCAAACTGGAGACTCTGCTGTAAGTTTACTGATTGTCTGTTTATTATTGTTGATCTTAATGTTTAACAATTGAACCTAATTTATGTTCATACATAACTTACATCATGAACTTCATTTGCTTTCATATTTCACTTTTTACTGTACAAAGTTTAGTGTGTAGTTATAGAAGATGACTGATTGTTAAATAAAGTGTAGAAAATGTTCACTGTTAGTTGTTGAAGTCAATGAATGTTTCTAATTTTTGGTAAAGAGTCGCATCTGTATACAGAAGATCCTCTCAACTAATAAAACACACACACACACACACACACACACACACACACACACACACACACACACATACACACACAACTCACATAACTGAGTTAGTTCCAAAAAGAGAAACAAATTAGAGACTACTGTCAATTCATTATCACTCAGAGTAATGAGTATCACCTAAAATAGAGGGTCTTTGATGTCTGTGAAAAGATTGATAAGCCAGTGTTGACCAATAAGTTACTATTTGATGCAGAGAGTTCCGCCCCCCTACTCCTGTATTGTGAGTCCGTATCTGTATTTCTTTCTTTCGATCTGTATGGAAAAAGGAGCAAGAGTGAGCGGCGGCGTATTGTGAACAGAGACGATAAATTGGACTATGAAAACATAAGGCTTACGCTGTGTTATATTGAAGTCCACTTTGAGTCCGGTACTAGTGAAGTACTGTTAAAAACGAGCTAGCCGCAACGCTAATAGCTCGAGCTAATAGCCATTGGCTTTGACTGTGACTGTGCCTCCTTCACATGCTTTGTCCATACAGCTCTGTGGAGCAGAAACTGTGGGGGTTTTTTTCTGAGCGCTGCCATTTTGTGTCAGTGCGCCCAGCTTGTAACGTGAGATCGGTCAGGTTTTATGTTGCTGTTGTTTTTGTTGTTTTTGTTTGTTTTCCTTGGATTTGGATCTGCCAGTGACGTTGATGGCGAGCCTTCTCACCTGGATCTAGAGCGGAAGAGAAACAGTATTACAAGATACTACCAGTGGCTAGTGAACTTATTCACCCTGTGGGGTGGTGGGCCAACTGCTGCAAAACACTCTCACACTCAGTCCCCCTGATCAACACACACCCGCACACATTCCCCCTTTCGACTCTGACTTGACCTTTTTTCTTTTTTTTTTCTTCATCGCATGTAACTGAGAACTGAGTGGCAAGATGTTGTTTTGTGTGCATAATTTATTGTTCTTTAAGCCATGTTTTAGAATTGAATTTTATTTGTAGAGAAACTTGAATTGCATAAAAGTAATAGTAAATTCAGGTTATAATTGAGATATTGATAATTAATGTGAAACTGAGCAATTGCCAATGCGATATATTTTTTCTGTGATTTTACACAACCAGTGTTGTCAGTGTGAGTGGTACCAATATTTGTGATTTTGTATTTTTATTTATTGTTATTATTATTTACTTCAATACAAAAAGCCAGCATAATCCCAAATTCAACCTCTGGTCTCTGAGCTTCATTTAAACATTTCACTGTGCTCCAGCAGTCAAACCTACTGGTCCATTACCTACTCTAGTATTTCCACCTATTATTGATCAAAGGGGTGTTACACACACACACACACACACACACACACACACACACACACATACACAACTACACATTTTAAACCTGAACACTTCTGATTGGATTATAAATGGATTTTAATCTACATCATTTATTCTTTATGCAGATTGTGGGACTGCAGTTTGTCAGAGATCAGCTGTGATTATCTGGTCTCAGCTCTGAAGGACAACCCCTCCCATCTGAGAGAGCTGCATCTGTCTGGAAACAAGCTTCAGGATTCAGGACTGAAGCTTCTGTGTGATTTTCTGAAGAGTCCAGACTGTAAACTGAAGACTCTGGGGTCAGTTCACTGACTGTCTGTTACTATTGTTGATCTTAATGCTTAATAACTGAACCTAATTTATGTTCATACATAAGTTACATCATGAACTTAATTTGTTTCCATATTTTCATTTTTTTACTGTACAAAGTTTAGTGTGTAGTTATAAAGATGACTGATTGTTAAAGAAAGTATTTTTTTTTATTCCCCCTCGCAATTTTTTCCACAAATTGAAATGTCTTTAATTACACATTAACATGAATCCAACACACTGTAGTGAACAGATAAATGGAGGCAGAAGACGTCTTTCAGTCAGCAATGCACACATTCAGTGACACACAGGAGCTGGGCACCAGTTCATTCACAACACTTGTCCCACCAACAATCTGCTGTGCCATTCAAGAGGCTGTACCTTGCGCGTGTTTAAAATAAAAACATGAATATATGAACCTGTATATTACAGACATCTCAACTCTCCCGGAAATTCCGGGAGTCTCCCGCAAATTCCGGGAGTCTCCCGCATATTGATAGCGGCTCCCTGACGCCCACAAATGAGATCCAATTTCCTGGAATCTGGAGCGAGCAAGAGCACGAACTAGAGAGTGACAAGCATGTGTGTGTTTGTGTGACTATAAATGCAGCGCGTTTATAGGCTGTGTTGCCGCTTACTCGACCAATCGCACCCCGACCGACACCAAGTGTAACAGGAACCCAACCCCCAGAACGGACTTCCCTGAAATGACTTTTTGCAGGTTGGGTTGTCTGGTATTATTTGAATATCTTAGTTTTGAATGCACAATAACAAGGTACATTGTACATTATATAAAACACAATTTTATACAATATAAGTAGGGGGTCCCAGCTCCATCTCTCCATAAGTTTGGGGGTCCTTGGCCTGGAAAACATTGAAAACCCCTGTACTATAGTAGTGCCACCTATTATTGATCAAGTCAACCCTAACTCTAACCCAAGTCAAAGTCTTTATTGTCATTATATTATGAACAATACAACGATATTAAATGGGCGTTACACATACACACACACACTTCTCCTTCTTCTTCTTCGTCTTCTTCGTCGTCTTCTTCTCTAACTCACACAATTATAGACACGCATAAATACACACACACAAACACACACACACACACACACTACTACTACACATTTAAAACCTGAACACATCTGATTGGATTATAAATGGATTTTAATCTACATCATTTCTTCTTTATTCAGATTGTGTGGCTGCAGTTTGTCAGAGATCAGCTGTGCTTCTCTGGTCTCAGCTCTGAAGGACAACTCCTCCCATCTGAGAGAGCTGGTTCTGAGCGTCAACAAGCTGAAGGATTCAGGACTGAAACTGCTGTGTCATTTTCTGGAGAGTCCAGACTGTAAACTGGAGACTCTGAGGTCAGTTCACTGACTGTCTGTTACTATTGTTGATCTTAATGTTTAACAACTGAACCTAATTTATGTTCATATATAACTTACATCATGAACTTCATTTGTTTCCATATTTTCATTTTTTACTGTACAAAGTTTAGTGTGTAGTTAGATGAGTGATTGAGTAAGATGACTGATTGTTAAAGAAAGTGTAGAAAATATTCACTGTTAGTTGTTACAGTCTGTGAATGTTTATAATTGTTGGTGAAGAGTCACATCTGTATTCAGAAGACATGACACACACACACAACATTCAGACACATGTTCATGTTGACATGAACATGTGTCTGAATGTTGTGGTGACATTTGGATGATGTCTGTAGCAGGCTGACATTATGATGATCTACAATAACACAATGACAAAGTCACTCTGCTCATTTTAGAGAAAAGCTCATTGATGAGGACATAGTAATGTTGAACTACACATTTAAAACCTGAACACATCTGATTGGATTATAAATGGATTTTAATCTACATCATTTATTCTTTATTCAGATTGAGTCGCTGCAGTTTGTCAAAGATCAGCTGTGATTATCTGGCCTCAGCTCTGAAGTGCAACCCCTCCCATCTGAGAGAGTTGGAACTGAGTGTCAACAAGCTGAAGGAATCAGACCTGAAGCAGCTGATGGATCTTCAGCGGAGTCCAGACTGCAGACTGGAGACTCTGAGGTCAGTAGAGAGTTGGAGTCAGTCTGTGCTGGTTTCAGCAGTTTAGTATTAAACACAGTCAGTATCAAAGCAAAGATCCAGTATTTCCTGGTGAAGCCCCAACCTTCTCAGTGCTGCTTTCCTCAGTGAAGCTGTGAGAGGAGAATGGTGACAGGTTTCAGGATTGGACAGAAAGACAGACAGAGAGAACAGTCAGCCAATCAGATGAGCCAGAAGCTTGTTGTGATCATGTGTTTGAGTTGATGTGAAGACGACTGTTGTTGTTGTGTTGATGTCTGCAGGAAATAAAGCTGGATTACAGCTGACAGCCTTACAAGATGTATAGAGACAGTGATCCTCATCATCAAATCTGATCTCAAAGTGTTGGTTCTCTCATTTCAACACTAAACTATTGATCAGTTCATCTTTGTCAGAGCTCTAAGATCAGTCTGACTGCAGCCTGCAAATCACTGGCTCTGATTTCACACAAGCATCATTACGTTTAGTAACCATGTGGTCTTTATACAGACCAGAACCTCTGCTGAAGTCCAGGAATCACAGCAGCTGTTTAGCTGAGAGCTCTGACTGATTGTCATGTGATGATTTAACAGCAGGAAACATCTTCAAATCCCACAGAGACTCTGTAGCTTTAAACTTTGATAAGAGTTGACATGTATCAGCAGTAAATCCATCAGTAAACTGATGAGTGAATGTCTCTGTTTCTACAGTAATGATGTGTTCATGACTCTCAGCACTTTATTTCCTCTGTGTACTTGAGTGAAATCTGCAGAGGAAACACACTTGATAGTAAAAGTGTGTGCAGGTGTGTGAGCTTGGAGCTCAGTGTGTTCACTCCAACACGTTAACATGAGAGCTGAAAGGAAGCAAGCTACGCTGCACAGCTGTTCCACTTCCGCTCTGAACAGGACTGAAGTCCCTGCTGCTCTTTATACTGGATGTGCTGCATCACTGACTGACAGCTGATCAACTGAGTCTCACTAAACACTCATTTATCTCCTCTGTTCTTTCTTCTTCTCTCATCAGATGGGAGTATTGATCTCTGTCAGAGTGAGAGTGAACATCCAGGAGCGTTGAGAGAGGATCAGCTGGATGCTGATGATGCAGCTGGAGTCTGGATCTGGATTTCGTCGTCTTCACTTAAGTCTCTGACTCCAAACTGAACAGTGATCTCTGGATTTAGCTGAAGATAAAACAGGTGTTATAAGTCAGACTATGAGCCTGGGCTCATATTTATCAAGCGTCTCAGAATCACACTGAGAGTTAACAAGGACTAAAACTAATGAATGAAGCAGAAGAGAATTGACTGTGACTTTCAGCAGGAGAAGGATTACTGCTGGGAGAGAGTGAGACGTGGCTGCTTTACCAGTCAGAGCAGCAGAGTAGAAATAATGATGACGTGTTGTAGTTTTCTCACAGTCTCAGCTGGAAATATTAAACAGTGGTCATTTGGTATATTATGTGTATAGACAGGTAACCAGGCAGGTAACTTACAAGGTTATGGAACTAAACTATGAAGCCAACATTCATTATCAATCAATCAATCAATCTTTATTTGTATAGCGCCAAATCACAACAAAGTTATCTCAAGGCACTTAACACATAGAGCAGGTTCTAAACCAAACTCTTCAGGTTTTAACTTTAAAGAGACCCAACATTCCCACATGAGCAACAGTGGCGAGAAAAAACTCCCTTTTAACAGGAAGAAACCTCAGACAGAACCAGACTCAGAAGTGGGCGGACATCTGCCTCGACCGGTTGGGTTGAGAGGAGAGAAAGGAAGGATAGAGAGGAAGAGGAGAGAGAGGAAGGATAGAGGAGGAAGCACAATGAAATCAACAATGAAGCTAGAAGGTCCGGGACTGGAATCCGTCATCCGGACGTCTATAGGCCCAGATTACCTGTGAGACGAGAAAGCACAGACAACTCCGGGGAAGAAGTTTAGGTTATTGAATGCATTGATAGAACATGAATGTTAATGGAAATAGATGGATAGAGAGAGAGAGAGAGAGAGAGAGAGAGAGAGAGAGAGAGAGAGAGAGGGAGAAGGAGAGAGGGGCTCAGTGCATCATGGGGGTCCCCCGGCAGTCTAAGCCTATAGCAGCATAAGCTAAGAGCTCAAAGAGCCCTAACTATAAGCTTTATCAAAAAGGAAATTTTTAAGCCTACTCTTAAATGTAGGGAGGGTGTCTGCCCCCCGGACCAAATCTGGGAGATGGTTCCACAGAAGAGGAGCCTGATAGCTGAAGGCTCTGCCTCCTGTTCTACTTTTAGAGATACTAGGAACCACAAGTAGACCTGCATGCTGGGAGCGCAGTCTTCTAGTAGGTACATAAGGTACTATCAGTTCTTTAAGATATGATGGAGCCTGACCATTAAGAGCTTTAAATGTGAGGAGGAGGATTTTGAATTCTATTCTGAATTTTACAGGAAGCCAATGCAGTGAAGCCAAGATGGGAGTAATATGATCTCTCTTTCTAGTTTTTGTCAGAACACGAGCAGCTGCATTCTGGACCAGCTGGAGAGTCTTTAGAGACTTGTTAGGACAGCCTGATAATAATGAATTACAGTAGTCCAGCCTAGAAGTAACAAATGCATGGACTAGTTTTTGAATTATAAGAAGATATTTACAAAGTGTAAAGAAAGCCTGAGAAATAAATGCAGCCTATATGTTCATTAAGATAACAGGTCATGTGACTGAGCTTGTGAAATTCTCTTGGTTCAGCCTCATGGTTTCACAGCCTGTAATAGTGCTGCATCTTGCACATACTACACAGACACATGTTGTAAAGCCTTTCCATGAAGAACATCTTCTCTTCCACTGTCCATTTATCCAGATCAAAGTTTGATTCATGACTTCCATCATTGTCTCTTCTGACAGAATCATCACTGTTGCACAGCTGCATTCTCCCCGTTAGCATAAAGTGGAACATTGTGAGGACGTTGTGTATTTATTTAAATGATGTTCTGTAGAAACATCATGTGTTCTCCTCTGCATCATACACAAAGTCAGTCTCACAAATGATTCTGTTTCTGTCCAAACAATCTTGTAATAAGCTCACAGTCATCAAGCGTTCCCTAAACATCTGTCCTCTCAGGGAATATCTCTGCCTGAACTCCATCTGCAGCTCCTAAATATCGGCACACACAGGAATCATTTACCAAGTTTGGAAAGTTGATCAAACTCTTTTCCTCCTAAAAGTAGGAGCAGAGATGTGTCACTCTGATCATTTTTGGACAGTTAGAAGTGATTTCTGCTCTGAGACACTTGATAAATACGAGCCCAGATGTGACAGACTCATTTCATTCAGTTAAACTCTGAAATCATTTCTCATTGGTCAGAAAACCTGCATGCAGGTCAAATCACATCCTGGTTCTGTTGATAACAACATCAAGCCTGTGCTTTTTTATTCAGCTTGAAACTCTTCCTTTCCTGTCTTGGAGACGTCTAACTCTTGTGTAACATACATAGATGTTTGTCATGTTAAGAAATATTGTTTAAATACTGAGACTGTTGTTCAGGATGAAAGATACCAACAAATGAAGAAATGTAAATGAACAGACAAGAAGCTTCAGATGGTTCAGCTGACAGAGGCAGGAGCTTCACTTCTGACAACAGAGATAAAGTGATGTCTGCTGGAGTCATCAAACGGACATTTGAAATGACTTATCTTTTCTCACTTATATTCATTTAAAGTTTTATTTTCTTCTATTTACCTTCCTAATATTGTTTTGTTGTTGTGAATGAGGATTCCTGCTCAGTGATCTTTGGAGGTAAAATAAAGGTTAATAATAATTGAATCTGTTTTAGATCTTTTAAATTTTTTTTTGTCCAACCAGTAGACCACCAGGACACGCTAAAGTTTATGCCACTTTATTTTAAAGTACCATTATTCTTATTTATTATTCATTTCTATTAATTTCAGGAAAGGATTGTATGTGTAATTTGGTGATTATTATATGTTATTCATACTTTTTAATTTCAGAAATAAAAGTGTGCCAAAAACAAGTTGAGATTATTTATTCACTTATGTTGTTCAAGCTGTGAAGGTAAAAAGATAATTGAATAAAGTCCAAACCATGACTCTGTGCTGTGTTTAAATGTATACAATGGGAAGTGCTTGCAGTGATCCCAGTTACAGTAATCAGCTGCTTACATGGATCAAAAAGCTCCAGACAGAATCATTCTTATACAAATGCTGTTTAAATAATCTCCCCTAGTCTCCCCCTGCTGGTCTTAATAAGTACTGCATGTGTGGTAGGGAGGTGGGAGTGACAGATCCTATGAAGAATGAAAGAGTAATTAGAGACAGGTGAGATGAACTCATGATGAGAAGGGGAGATCAGTGAAGTCTTTTCAACCCACGCGAGCTCTTTAGTTATTTTAATAAGGAGAAAGTTGAAGTTGATGTTTTGTGATACTGAACGCATTACGGAAATACATCGATGTGATGCAACGTAACAGAGATGTCTGTGATTGGTGGAAACAAGGAGTGGTGAGTTAGAAACCAGTGACAGAGGAAAGTGTCTTTATGTCTTCATAATACGCTGAGAAGACTCTACAGTTAGCTTTGATTAGAAACCACTCCATCATGTTAGTGGAACACTTTGAAGTTGACGTTAATTCAAGCCCATCTATTTGAAGTAAACTCAGCTTTCTTTATCTGTGTTGATGTAAAACCCCTCTGATATCCATCTTTATATTTATTTATTATATGTTGAAGTTTGGACTTTCTCTGTGGATATCAGCTGTGATCAGTAACAATCAGTCACAGTGTATGATGAGAGAAGAAAGGTGAGGTAGAAGAGATGGAAACAGATATCTTCTACCAATATCAAGACTAAAAGTGAAGACTAATAAATCTTTAGTTTGACAGTAACAGTGAGACTGGTGTGTAGTTTATTATCGTGTTTTTCATCATGTTTTTATTTGTGTTATTTTTAGTGTTAGTGTAAAACAGGAAGCTGCTCTGCTCTCAGCTCACCACACTCTTATTTAATCAATCTAATTATATTATTTAATCAATCTCATTATAATTCTTGCAAAGTTTTACATCCACAAATGAAAGTGAAACGTATTTTCTATGTTTTTATGAAAGAACTGGAATATCCTCTGCTACAAACAAGAAAGCTATCAAAGCTATGAGACTGTGCTCCTGTAGCCGAGTTATTTTTATTATATTGTATATTTGTTTAATTATTTTATTTTATGAACTTCCTCAAAACCAGCAATGCTGAAATACCAGTATTAATAGTGTAATAGCCCTTTATTGTAAAGTTAAAATCGTTTTTATACTGTTAATTAATTTTTGAGAGTGTTTATGGTTCCTCTTCACCTGTGTTGCACAGGGGGGTTAATTAGTGGGGCACACAGGTGATGCATGTGTGACGTCGGTCCAAATTCCCGGCAAAACTAAGCTAACTACTGAACTGGTAAGACGTGTTTAGCTGCCAAGCTAGCATCATAAAACTTGTGTATTTGATGAAAACTGCATTTAATTAAAACAGTAGACTTTTATGTGTGTACTAGCAACTTTTGCCTGTGTATTTTGTCCGCTTAAGCAGCCGTAACTTTAGTTATACTCAACGTTGGTCATTTACATATTGTGTACCTCGCTGCAGGAGAGCGAGAGTAATCTTCCAGCGTGTGTAACCTGACTGCCCCTGTGCTGCTGTTATAGGTGCGTTTCAATATTTGAGCATTATTTGTGATGTTCAGTGCAATTTTCAAAGGGTTTACATTTTTTATTCTTTCATGTTCATGAAGGTTCATTACGTTTTACATAATTGTACACGGTTTATTTTATCTGTATTATTTTAGCATGATGTTTTATTATGTTAATTTTTGAGAGAATGTTTAAACACACTTTAAAAAAGAAAAGAAAAACTAAGGTAACTACTGAACTGGAGAGAGAGAGAGTAATCTTCCAGCGTGTGTAACCTGACTGCCCCTGTGCTGCTTTTATAGAATAAATCGGATGTGAACCCTCAACCCTTGTGTGACTGGTTTGGCCTGTCGACCATTTTGTATCTGCTACACTCCCACTTCAATATCTTTAATTCAATTTAATTTTTCTTTACTCGTGACCCCTGGCATATTTTTAATTTTGTATTATTTATTTGTTTTCATTCATTCATTTCCTTATATTTCTATGTTTACTACACTGTTCATCAATCAATCAATCTTTATTAGTATAGCGCCAAATCACAACAAAGTTATCTCAAGGCACTTTCCACATAGAGCAGGTTCTAAACCGAACTCTTCAGGTTTTAACTTTAAAGAGACCCAACATTCCCACATGAGACACAGTGGAGAGAAAAAACTCCCTTTTAACAGGAAGAACCCTCAGAACCAGACTCAGAGTGGGAGAACATCTTTTAACAGGAAGAACCCTCAGAACCAGACTCAGAGTGGGAGAACATCTTTTAACAGGAAGAACCCTCAGAACCAGACTCAGAGTGGAAGAACATCTTTTAACAGGAAGAACCCTCAGAACCAGACTCAGAGTGGAAGAACATCTGCCTGGACCGGTTGGGGTTGAGAGGAGAGAAAGGAAGGATAGAGGAAGGAGAGAGAGAGGAAGAGGAGAGAGAGGAAGGATAGAGGAGAGAAGCACAATGAAAATCAACAATGAAGCTAGAAGGTCCGGGACTGGAATCTGTCATCCGGACGTCTACAGGCCCAGATTACCTGTGAGACGAGAAAGCACAGACAACTCCAGGGAAGACGTTTAGCTTATTGAATGCATTAATAGTACATGAATGTTAATGGATATGGATGGATGGATAGAGAGAGAGAGGGAGGAGGAGAGAGGAGCTCAGTGCATCATGGGGGTCCCCCGGCAATCTAAGCCTATGGCAGCATAAGTTAAGAGCTCAAAGAGCCCTAACGATAAGCTTTATCAAAAAGGAAGGTTTTAAGCCTACTCTTAAATGCAGGGAGGGTGTCTACCCCCCTGTTACTGTGTATGTTTTGTAAGTGAGTGATGAATAAAGGTTATTTGAAAGAAGAAGAAAAAAAGCTCACCACACCGGCAGTGAAGTTACACAGAGAGCTGCAATGACACGCTTCAGCCAGCAGGTGGCAGCACAGGTGTCTCAGATAGTTTCAAGCTCAGAAATAATTCAATATCAGCAGCATTTATGTTCTTCTCTATTAAAGCCATTTATTTTCTTCTTTACTACGTTTATTTTCTTAGATCTCCCTCAAACTGTCACCACAAAGCTACAGAATGAAGTAAGAACCCTTCAAATGTCATTAATGGATCCTAAACACCCCTAAATATTTATTTGTTTATATCTTTATTTATCCATTAATTTACATCTACACATTAATTTTAAATATTTGACAAAGTACTTGATTGTCAATTTAAGGTAAATCTGTTTGAGGTAAATGTTGGATTTTCAAGAAAACCTTCATTAGCTCATATTTCATTTTCATTTGCAGTCTTTTCATTCGGTCAATATTAAAACACCTGACAGCTTGATGACAGAGTACAAAGCAGCCTGGATCTACCATACAGGGAATCTGATCTAGGACCTTCTTTATTGTTGTTTTGTTTTAGTTGGGCTTCACAGAAATAGGCACAATCTCTTGATGTTGATTATTATTGTCGTGTTCATATGTTTCATTTCTCAGTTTGATAGCTGGTAAAGTGATGATTGGTCAGCAGGTCACAATGCACTGTGGTTAGTTTGTATTAACTGGTGTCTGGGGGAAATGATCACTTTGCAGAAAATGGGCCGTGCCAGCTGTAACCAAAAGCCCTGTCGCAATACCAAAAGAAAGAAAAAAAGGAAGAGAGAGAAGTGGCTGCAATAAAGAAATCCCTTGAATATTCACAGTAAGGAGACTCGGTGACTTTGCTAAGGAAAAGACAAAAAAGAAGAATCTCTAACGGTAAGAACCATTATTCTGTGTGTGCATTTAATAGTGAGAGATAGATATTTATATAGATATAGATATGTATATACAGTGTGGGGGTTATAATCCAGCCTTGAGTACAAAGTAAAAAACACAGAGGACACAAACACAATACAAAGTTACACACAATATCACATCACATACAGTGTAGAGTCAGTGCTGACAGAGCTGAGAAACTTTTAACAGACTTTTTAATTTGGGTTTAAGCTCCTCGTGTCATCAGGTAGGTGAGGTGAGATGAAATGGTTTGGTCCAATCTGTTATGGAGGATATTCTGGAGGATGTGATAGAACGTACTGAGTGACACACATATCTGCATAATTTACATTTCTAAATGTAAATCTTTTACTGAAAGACAAAGTCTTTGCAGACAGTTATGAGACAGTCTGTGGTCCACATGTTTGTTTAGAATAAACTGGCAGACTGTTAGTAAGCTGGTTAAATCAGACGTCGTTTATCTTCGTTTTCCCCCTGCAATACATTTTGTGAAAAAATGCCATACTCCGTGTATTCATATCTATTTTCACAAAATGAATCTATTAAACAACTACTTCCATCATGAATCATGAATGCCACACTTCATAAACTTGTCAAACTATAAAGAGTATCAATACTGTTTAGTAGATGTTTCTATTATCTTCTGAATCCATGTGGTCAAACTTTTGCAGTAAATGTTTAGATGAATCCTTGAACAGCTAATTATGTTTACAACTAATAAATATTTAAAGACAGTCCTGTGCAAACAGTGCAGAGACAATAACAGTAAGATAGAAACAACTGAAAACAAAAAACATAAGTTGACCATTAAGTTTTATTTAGTTTGACAAAAACAACAAGGTCTACCTGACAACTTGAGTAATGTAGTTTAAATGTCATAATGAATCACCAAGACACTCTGAGGTAATATCAGGACTGTAGATAATGATTACTGTCATTATTTATTCATTTTATTTATTTATTCATTTATGTCGCTAAATAAAAGTTTGTGTTCTATTACTGCTTTTTTTTAATTATATATTTTTATTTACATTTTTCACAAAATGCAGAACATACAGAACTGCTCAGACATGACAAAAAAAGAAAAACAGCAGAATGTGGGCATGTAGGTACAGTAAATATAAAATAAGAGATCTATAAACAACAGTGGGCATAATTACCATCCTGCCTTCTCGCTCTCAATCTCAAGCAGCAGAGCAAGGCAGCATCCAGATGAGGACCAATAGAGAGCATACAAACATAGCAAGGCTACAGGGTGCTTGTTAGATAGTGAGCACTTACAACAAAGTCACAAAGACAGGCTAAATTGATCTAGGAAATCCACGTAGCAAAGAAGATGACAGCATGGGCCCAATATGCTGCAAATAAGGGTCCCAGATCTTATAGAAAACCTCTATTTTGGAGTGAAGCATGCATGTGATATATTCACTAGGAATGCAGTCCATAATAATGTTGTGCCATGATTTTTTTGTTGGGGAAGCATTCTTGATCCAGAAGAGCAGAATGTTCTTTCTAGCAGCAAAAGTTAGTATACTGAAAAGTCTCCTGTGATTACGGTCAGTGATCTGACCATCTGGGAGACCAAGTATAAGCCAGATAGGGTCCATCTGTATTGAGACATCAAAGATAGCAGACAGTTCATTCACAATACCATACCAATACCTTTGTAACTTCATACATGACCAGAGGCAGTGAACATAATTACCAGTCTCAGAATTACATTTCCAGCAAAGCGGAGAAACATTAGCATCCATTTTGTTCTTGACAACAGGTGTTATATGCGTGCGGTGTACAATTCTAAACTGTGTGGATTTGGTTCGGTTACATACAGAAATGTTCATACCAGGAACACATGTTAACGACCCCCGGGGCATAGCCTTGGATTTAGCAAAGTTATATCCTGAAAAGACCCTGAATGACGAAATTACCTTAATCAGGCAAGGAGCAGAGGTTTGGGGGTGTGATAAATGTATCAAAATGTCATCTGTGTATAAGGTGATTTTGTGTTCCCTTTCACCAACGAAGATACCAGAAATTAAAGTGTTCTGTTGTGGGATCTCAGCTCATTAGTCAGAACCGCTGCCATCGGAGTGTTATACAGAACCCTAATCCAATTCAAAAAATGATCACCTAGGCCAAATTCTTCCAAAGAAGAACAAATACGACCACTCGACCCGGTCAAATGCCTTCTTGGCGTCGAGAGACAGCACAAAGGCCTGGTCCTCACAGTTCTGGATTAGTTGGATGATGTTAAGGAGCCTCCTAACATTATCACAGGAGTTCCGGCCCTTGACAAATCCAGTTTGGTCCTCCTTGACAATATGGGACGGCACATTCTCTAGGCGTAGGGTCAAGATTTTGGAGAGCAGTTTTTGGTCAAAGTTAAGTAGGGCTATTGGCCTGTAAGAGGCGCAGCTATCCGGACATTTTCCTTTTTTAAGGATGAGAGAAATGTTGGCATCCTTAAGGGATTGAGGTAGGATCCCATTTTCAAATGAATAATTAAGCATAGACAGGAGAGGGTCTAAAAGAATATCACTAAACTCCTCAGGGCAGGGTCAGGTTGTTCAGGGTTAGCTATATAGATAAGAAAAAAATAATGCAAAGTGTTTATTAATGGTTCTGGTATCAAACAATCTAACCCCATTAGAATCAGTAATAGAAATTATAGTTTGAGAATCTGCCCTCTTCCTAACAAGATTAGCAAGATATCTCCCAGGTTTATCCCCAAACGCATATAATTTCTGCCTGGTAAATTTAAGGGACTGTTCAGAGTCCTGAATCAGAAAAGTATTAAATGCAGCGCGTGCAGAAAATAGTTCCTTAAACGAATCTGGACTAGGGCTAGATATGTGACTTTTCTCCAATTCAGCTAGTCAAGATTCGAGAAGTTTACGTTGTTCATTCTTCCCACGTCTTTTGGATGCAACATATGACATAATCAGTCCACGGGAAAATACTTTATACGTCTCCCAGAGGACAGAGGGATTATCTGTGGATGGTGAGTTGATACAATATAAAATCTTAAATTCTGAAGTAAAGTAGGAAATAAACTTGTGCGAACTGATGGCATATGATGAATAGCGTGCCAACAAAACAGCTGCGGCTGATAAGGAGAAAATGTCCCAGACCAGACAGACGGAGCTCCACGCGCTGAAAATTATCATCCAGGCAGAGAGTCAATGAAAGCGCGTACATCCTCCGGGCTGGAAAACCTCTTTTTGGAGCCTCTGTGTGTCACCTGCAGAGCAGCCAGGAACAGCATAGCATACGGCAACCCTTGCTCCAGCAGCCGCTGTTTCACCACATCATATGCCTTGCGTTTCTTCATCACCGTCGAGGAGAAATCACTGTAGAAAGAGACCCTAGATCCGTTGTAGACTAAGCCACCGTCCTGGCTAGCCCGGCGTGCTGCCTCCACAACCCTCTGTTTGTCTCTGAACGCGTGGAATCGTAGCAGCAGCGACCTGGGGCTCCAAATATTTAGGCGCCTGCTGTAGTTCTCGGCCATGTCCAATCTCTATGTCAGGGCGCTGACCTGCTTTTCCAGCTCCACAATCCTCGGCTCTTGTGCTGCGATAGAGTTTTCTGCTGCTAGTAGCATAGCTCCTGCTTCATCATTCAGCTTGGAGCTCCGTAGCATGCTCGTGGATAGTGTCGGCCAGAGGGCTGAGTTTTTCATCGATGACTTTAACAATGTTGGAAGTCATTACACACAGAGCTTTAGCAAGGGCAGGGTCAAGTCCATCTTTTTTGTCTTTATTTCCTTTGGTTCTTCCCATCTTGTCAAAAGACTGTGGCCAAAAATTTTCCAAGGACATATCTTGTGATGTTCATGACAAAAATGTCATAAAGCGCCCAGTTGTCAGGATACTAAGATGCGAAGAGAATTAGCACCAAGTGGCACGGAGCTCTGGCAAAAGCGTCGGCTCATCTCCCTGCCATCACGTGACCCCTGATTACTGTTGTTATTGATCAATCTGATGATTATTTTTCACATTCATTGTTTAATTGATTGAAGTGTGTGTCCTTTCACAGTCCCCTTTTAATACTAAGTGTTTTTACTACAATGAGGAAGTCTTTGTGTCTGTTTGTACCAAACAGCAGACCAACAGTCATAAAGCTTCACAGAGATCATAAATGACAGTCATGTGACTTCCAGTAAAGCAGAAGGAGGGAGGAGCAGACAGGTAGGGAGTAAAGGTGAACGTCTGTACACACTTCATTTTACAGTCATCAGAGCAGAAGGAGGAAAACAGTGTGAGGCAGGTGAGTGTTAATATCAAGACTGTAGATAATGATTACTGTCATTATTGATCAATCTGATGATTATTGATCACATTCATTGTTTAGTTGATTAAATGTGAAATGACAGAGTTTGAGGTGTTAAACGTTGTTTCCTGTTGTTGTTTCCTGTTGGGCAAGCTCAGTGCTTTGGGACGGGGAGGGGCTCACGGCAGCACCCGCTGCTCGCTGAGGACAGAGTGACACATGTTTTCATGTCAGAGTCTCCAAAACATCAGAAAAAGTCGCTAGATTTGTTGATAGTCGCTTTTGAGAAAAGAGTTGGAAAGTTACCAGATTTAGTGAGTAAGTCTAACTACATTGGGAACATTACACTCAGAAGAGTCAGCCTTCCCAAAGCTGTCTATCAAACATTTCCTCCAGTCATCACACAGCAGCAGAGCGTCCGACCCGCCCATTGCGTCGAGGGGCGGGACGAGCTGGTCGCATTATCCAATGAGCGTCTTATCCTGGCTTGTCCTGTAGGGAGATTGAACACCTGAAGCTCTGAGTCTGCAGCGGACTCTCAGTGTATGATGGGAAATAAACGGCTGGTTACAGGATGACATAGTTGTAAAATCAAACGCATTCAAGTGCAGATTTGATGTGATGTAAATTATAATTTTAGTGTGAATTTAATATGAGACTTGTGACTATTTATTTGATGAAATTTTAGGGGAAGGTGAGCTTCCCTTGTTGTCTAAGAGCCATCACCCCAGATGTGAAGGTGGCAGAGTTTAAAAGATGTTTAAAGCCAAAGAGAACTTCCTGTTCTCTCATTACTGAATGTGACACTTGTACAGACTGTTTGTCTTTAATCTTTTGCTCTGAGTTCACAGAGTTTATGCTTTAATTGTGCTGATAATGGTTTATGGTTATGTTAATGATTCACTTCATTTTTATAAGCTGTAAGTTATAACATCAGACTACATGCATGCATCACGCTCTTCAAATAAAGTGTGAATTTACAGGAGATAAATATTCAGTTTTAGATAGAAGAAAGAAGCACAGAGCTGATATTCAGACTTATTTCAACATGTTTATGAAAATGTAGTAAAAGTAGAATATGAGCTGAAATGATGAAGGTCTTAAGGAGGGTTCAGCATCAGCAGTTAGAAACAAAAGGTCCAGTTCTGACACAAACACCTGAACTGTGTTTCTTATTTGTAGAACAGAAAAAGCTCCAAAAGGTGTTGAGTTCTCAAAACTCTTCATACAATCCTAAAATCACAGAGTGAAGCTGCTGAGTTTATTGATCTTCTCAAAGAGAAATAACTTATTATCAGCATCATTCATCAGGACTGGAACATTGCCGGCTTCTTGATGATCCTTTATTTCATGTCTGAGAAACTATTTTCAAAATGTATTAATAGACCAACGTGTTGCAGCTTGCAGCCTTCATCAGGGTCATAAAACACATTACAGGGTACTTAAAATAACATATGTACAAATTACCCATTGCCCATTGGCCGATACATATCTAGGTGCACATAATTGATTATTTTTTAATTGTTTTCACCTTTTTAAAAAAGTTGATTTCTTATGTGTTTTTTTTAATAATTTTTTTGTATTCTTTATTTTTGTGTTGCATTTCTTCAAACTGTGGGATAACTGTGTGTGTGTGTGTGTGTGTGTGTGTGTGTGTGTATGTGTGTATATGTGTGTGTGTGTATGTGTGTGTGTCTGTGTGTATGTGTGTGTGCATATGTGTGTATGTGTGTGTGTGTCTGAATGTGTGTGTACACATACACACACAGTAGCCTATATCCCGCTGTGTGAGAAGGTGGTAGAGTGTGGAAATGTTCAGTGCGTGTCTGCACATCATGTCAATGTATGTGCATGTATTTCAATGTTTTAACCCTAAAGGGCCTCCCATATGTCTCAGTGAGCAGCAGTCCACTCCCCTGCTGGTTCGGTCCTTGCACAGTCCTCTTCTTCGTTGGTGTTCTGGGTGGTGTTCAGTTTTTGGATCCTCCTCCTTTTGGTTCCCTGCTGCTGTGGTAAGCCCCTCCCTGTCCTTCACTTCTGCTGCCTTATCGGCTGTTTTATTGGGCCCCTGTATCACTGTGCAACGGTTAATACCCTCAATATATATGAGTGACTGCTCTTCACTGTTTAGCTTGTGTCTGCTATATAATGAGTATCTAGTAAATGTATTGTGGTCCAGACATTGATGAAAGTTATATTTGATCATGGAACACATTCAGTGTGTTTTGGACCTTTTTCCATCCTGACTGGTTCAACTCTCCTTTATCATTTCCTGGAGGTGAAATTCTCCTGGGTGGTGTTGTTGACCGTTCTCCTTTGTTTCCTGCTCCGTCACACTGGCAGAGGAACATTGGTGACCCAGTCTGAGTGTTACAGTATAACGATCATCACTGTCAGAGGGTTTAGTTTAGTCTCTCTGTGGACTGTAGCTGCACATTTATCTGTTAACACAGAACACACCAAACAATACCAAGTTGTATGACCAACAGTCATAAAGCTTCACAGAGATCATAAATGACAGTCATGTGACTTCCAGTAAAGCAGAAGAAGGGAGGAGCAGACAGGTAGGGAGTAAAGGTGAACGTCTGTACAGACTTCATTTTACAGTCATCAGAGCAGAAGGAGGAAAACAGTGTGAGGCAGGTGAGTGTTAATATCAGGACTGTAGATAATGATTACTGTCATTATTGATCAATCTGATGATTATTGATCACATTCATTGTTTAGTTGATTAAATGTGAAATGACAGAGTTTGAGGTGTTAAACCTTGTTTCCTGTTGTTGTTTCCTGTTGGGCAAGCTCAGTGCTTTGGGACGGGGAGGGGATCGCGACAGCACCCGCTGCTCGCTGAGGACAGAGTGACACATGCTTTCATGTCAGAGTCTCCAAAACATCAGAAAAAGTCGCTAGATTTGTTGATAGTCGCTTTTGAGAAAAGAGTTGGAAAGTTGCCAGATTTAGTGAGTAAGTCTAACTACATTGGGAACATTACACTCAGAAGAGTCAGCCTTCCCAAAACTGTCTATCAAACATTTCCTCCAATTATCACACAGCAGCAGAGCGTCTGACCCGCCCACTGCGTCCAGGGGCGGGACGAGCTGGTCGCATTATCCAATGAGCGTCTTATCCTGGCTTGTTCTGTAGGGAGATTGAACACCTGAAGCTCTGAGTCTGCAGCGGACTCTCAGTGTATGATGGGAAATAAACAGCTGGTTACAGGATGACATAGTTGTAAAATCAAACGCATTCAAGTGCAGATTTGATGTGATGTAAATTATAATTTTAGTGTGAATTTAATATGAGACTTGTGACTATTTATTTGATGAAATTTTAGGGGAAGGTGAGCTTCCCTTGTTGTCTAAGAGCCATCACCCCAGATGTGAAGGTGGCAGAGTTTAAAAGATGTTTAACGCCAAAGAGAACTTCCTGTTCTCTCATTACTGAATGTGACACTTGTACAGACTGTTTGTCTTTAATCTTTTGCTCTGAGTTCACAGAGTTCATGCTTTAATTATGCTGATAATGGTTTATGGTTATGTTAATGATTGACTTCATTTTTATAAGCTGTAAGTTATAACATCAGACTACATGCATGCATCACGCTCTTCAAATAAAGTGTGAATTTACAGGAGATAAATATTCAGTTTTAGATAGAAAAAGAAGCACAGAGCTGATATTCAGACTTATTTCAACATGTTTATGAAAATGTAGTAAAAGTAGAATATGAGCTGAAATGATGAAGGTCTTAAGGAGGGTTCAGCATCAGCAGTTAGAAACAAAAGGTCCAGTTCTGACACAAACACCTGAACTGTGTTTCTTATTTGTACAACAGAAAAAGCTCCAAAAGGTGTTGAGTTCTCAAAACTCTTCATACAATCCTAAAATCACAGAGTGAAGCTGCTGAGTTTATTGATCTTCTCAAAGAGAAATAACTTATTATCAGCATCATTCATCAGGACTGGAACATTGCCGGCTTCTTACTTCACTGTAGACGGAGGATTTACAGTAAATGTCAAACTGTTGTAGACTCACAGTGAACTTTGATTTCTCTGGAACTGCCATCAGATCAGTGTGACTGTACTTTGATACGAGGAATCATTCATCATCATCTTTTATCAGTTATGAGCAAACAGCAGCAGCACGTACACAGGGCTGATTATCAGAGTTGATCCTCGGAGCGTCCTACTGTAACAGGGACTGATGACGTAGAAGAATCAGAGCTGAATAATGATGGTGGAGTTCTAACTGAAGCAGGTCGTCACACTGACTGAATAATAACTTCTTTTTTAGACATGATCACAACATGAGAGAGCTGCTGCACTGACAGACGTAAGATAAGACAGGAAGACGTAGAGGAAGCTCAGCTCTGTGTTTGAACATGTTCACACCTGAATCAGTAGAGAGGAGGGAATCCAGTAACATTGCATTTTGATTAATGTAGACAGCAGGTTTTGACAGGAATAAAATAATGCACTGATTTTGATCCATCACGTTGAGTTGTGATACAATCATCAGTGTAGGAGCCATATATTGATTGTTTATTAATTATTCTGTGTTTAATTAGCTTTGTCTTGTTGCCATGGTGATATGTAGTGTTTGGGGTCACGTGGGCACTGTAGCCACAGCCGGTAGGTTATATCAGTACCTGCTTCACCTGCACTGGGGATGGAGGCGAGTCTAGGTAGCCGTAATTTTTGTTGACCGCATTTCATTATCGCTGTTTTGTTTGCTTTGATACACGTTCGCCAAGTGTACACATATACCATCCTATGGGCGCGTGTAAAGCCGCTGTAGTATTCATTTCATTCATTAAAATCTCCGAAACTTCTTTTTGGACTCAGTGTGCTTCTCTGGAACAGCAGCAGCGTGTCATACAAATACAAGACCTATTCTGCCTCACTAGCGACTTTTAAAAGGTACTGGAAAGCCGCTACAAATCAGAATCACAGATTGAACCTGCTGACTTTATTGATGCCACTTAGGAAAGTGTGTTTGGGTTTAAATACTTGTATCTGATAGAATAGTGAGTAGACAGGAGCAGAGATAGACTCACCTTGCTGGAGGACCTTCAATAAAATCATGTAGTTTAAACCTAAATTACTCCCAAACACAGTCAGAAGCGTTTCTCTGTTGTACTAGTCCTGTAATGTTAACTCCCCCCACTCTGATCTGCCTGTTCCACCAGTACACACTGACCTCTGGTGGCTATGCTGACACATCACATCAGTACAGCTTCTCTGGATCAGTCAGTAACAGGAAGAAGAGCCTCTGTGTTTCTAACTACTCTGTTATACTGTAATACTTTGATAGCAAGCCAAACCTGATCTGCTGTCACAAAGAACTCAAAGATAAATAATTTACTATCATCAGTCAGGACTGGGTTTAATTATACTGTGTATGTGTGTGTGTCTCCAGTGTTACTGGTTTACCTCTCAGACTCCAGAAGATGAAGGAAAGAGGAGGAAGAGGAGGACGGAGCAGAGTCTGTAATATCCAGCTGTCCGTCTATGAAGAGTAACCGGTCTGTACCTAATGCTCCAAACTTCAGTAATGAACCTGGACCCTCAGACACAAAGTAAGAGACTGTTTCTATTTAAAACTGACCTGAAGATGATTCAGGTTTTAATCTTATTTAATAATCTACATTACAACAATATTCTTCTATAATTATGTTGTTGTGTTTTTTAGTTCAGTCACTGATTTCTTTTTTATTTGAGTTTTTACTGCATTATTTCTTCATTTATAGTTTTAATTTAGTTTAAAGAGAGTTTTGATGCTTGATTGCTGCTCTGAAATATTTATTAGCTGCTTCAATCAATGTTTACACTTTTTATTGATTTCTATAAGACACATTCCTTTAAATGATTCTCCATTTCCTAAAACTGTAAAGACAAATATATAACTGCACACTCATCAGAATTAAACTGTTGATTAAAAACCAGATAATGTTCATGTGAATCAAACGTAGTGTTTCAGTCGTCCACACAGCAGCCATCAAACACACAAACACTATAAACAGCTGTTCCACACTGCTGAGATCAACTGTGAACTCTACAGTAAGAAGCTGTTAGTGTGATGAATAATGGTGTTTATGGTTTTCATCCAGAACATCTTTACATGATGAACTCTATATAAAGACACAACACTGGTACACTTTGACTCTCCTTACATTCCTTAATGAACTTTGGTACATTCAAGTGTTACTGAGCGTTTGTGTAGTTCACTGATTAAAGCACATGTCACATAATGATAGTGTCTG